>CM053789.1:179864495-180129495 GCA_028749045.1 Cupressus sempervirens | reverse complement strand
ATATATAGTACTTCTTCCAACTTGGAGTTAAGAACCCAATTTGGTGTCTCCCTTTTCCTGATGGCATTTAGGACAATTTGCGAGTCTCCTTCAATAATCAATTTTGATATACTTAGATCCAGGCATATTTGGATACCTTCTTGAAGGGCTTCTAATTCAGTGATTTTGTTAGTGGTTGATCTTATAAATTTAGCCCTTTTAGCGATCCAATTGCCAGAGTCATTATTAATGATGCATCCTATTCCAACAATACCATGGTTGCCTCTCGAGGCTCCATCAAAATTTAATTTGGTCCATCCTATCAGGGGTGGGATTCACCTACATTTGTTCCTTGCCTCTTTATTCTTGTTTTTATACATAAGCGAAGGGTTAATTAGATTTTCCAAGCTTTTTTTCATAAAACCATCCCATTCTGAAAATGACCCTTCCTCTTTCAAAATTTTCCTAAGGTGAGAGTTTAATGTTTCAACTATACAGGCTTCAATTTTATTAGCAATCTCACAAACTATTATATCTTGATCATGAAATATTCTCCTATTCCTTTCTTTCCATACTTCCCAAACAAGTATGGAAGGACAAATATTCTAGAGGTTACCATAGATACAACAACTACTATTAGTGGGCCAACCTTTAAGTAGATCATTCAGAGTTTTAGGCAAGGGCACAGTCCAACCCAACATATGTCTAAGATCAATTTAAAAGAGAGAACTTATCTTGAAATACTAGAGTTCCATGATGACTCTTGAAAATTGTACCCTATGAGAGACTTTGCTTACCCCAGTCCTTTATTTAATCTTTAGGAGAGATTTTATCTCATCCTAGGTTACGAGCGATATCCTATTAGAATTATCGGTTCTAAAATACTAGGTGTGATTTTATCTCATCCCAAGATCTTTAAAATATTTTCTCTATAGCGGGGTGCCCTAGCAGTTCTCCCATAATCACAACATAGTAGGGTGCCCTAGTAGCAATTCTCCCTTAACTATCACTATTATAGGGTGCCCTCTGCGGTTCTCCTTCAACTAATTCTAGAATAGGGTGCTCTAGCAGTTCTCCCTTAATTACAAAGCAATAAGGTGTCCTTACCACAGTTCTCCCTAACATACTATTGCAATAGGGTTCCCTAGCTAATCTCCCTTAGTTGCCACTCTTTCCTTTTATTTAAATTGAATATTAAATTTCTATTAATAATCACAAAAATATGGACATATATGTATTATTTGATATTTACATTTCCTGAAAAGTTTAACTTCCTCGAAGGTTCAATGATTCTCTATTCCCATGTCCTCTCTTGACAACTATTTTCACTCTTGTATGAAGTCTCTTCATTATTTATTTCATGCATTACTTTTATTTCATGGAGTTGACTTTTCTTGTTGCACTTATGTCCATGTTCCCAAGGGCCTCTACATCTGAAACAAATGTCTTTCTTCAATGTATCCTCTTCTTGATTTTGGGCTTCCTTACTCAAGCATTGGTGTCCTTTACTCCAAATTGGTTTGCAGAAATAATATTCTTTCTCTCTCTGGTCTTTGCACGAGTCTTCATTTCTATGCTCTATCTTTGTCAAGAAATTCTTAGATCTTTCTTTTGATGAATTAGATTCTACCATTTTTGGTTTTCTAATGGATTCTTCCAAGTTTTGTGGTTCATGTGGTTTAATAGAGTGCCTGGTGGAGTCTTTTAATCCTTCTATAAATATATGAGTGTGCCTCTTTTGGGAAAGGTCTGGAACCATAACTAACAACTCTTGAAATTTGTGAGCATAGTCTTCCACTATTCCAGTTTGTCTAAGTTGAGTTAGTTCTTGGAAATACAATTTGATGTCCTTATCACCAAACCTATTCATGAGCTTTTGGGAGAATTCTTCATAGGATTTTACATCTTTATGTCCCAATGAGATATTCCCATGGGTCCACCAATCATGTGCTACTCCGTCTAGATGCACTATAGCAAATTGTAATGCATCTTCTTCTGTCATGGGATTTAAAATTAAAAAATGTTTTTAATTTTTCCAACCATTTGCACAACGTAATTTTTTTTTAACCATCAAAATGTGGAAGCTTAATTTTATTGATTTTATGTTTGATTTCTTCATTTACAGTCCTTCTGGATGTCTCCCTTACTTTATCATCACAAAATTCTCTGAAAGATATTACTTGTCTAATGTTAGTGCTAGAGTTGCGTATGCTCTTGCAATTTCTTCAGTCCTAGTCATTGGTTGTTCTATTCCATCTTCTTCTCTCGGTAGTTCTACTCTACGTAAGAATGACAGTTGTGGTATTCCAGTTGTAGAAAATACATTATTATTTTCTAAGTAAGTGGAGCTAGTCTCTCTTGCCTGGTTGGATTGACCTCTCAAATTCTTGATAGAATTTCTCATATTTTCTAATGCTTGGAGAAGGGCTTGATTTGATTTTTCCATTTCATTCAATATGGTTTGGTTGGTTTGGTTATTTTTCTCCATATAGGATCTTACCTCATTCGCTAAGTCATTCATTGTAATTTTATTTTTCCTCCTTTTGTATGTTTTCATACACCTTCAAAGGATGGTAGGATTATGTTCTGATACCACTATAATGTCCCTTTCCCAATCCTATATGTTAAAGGGAAAAAATTTCTAAATTTAATTTCAAGGACTTCCTCTATATTCAATACATTTTTTTTAATGAATTATAGAGTTTGATTAACTCTAATGCTTAGGTGATGAAAAATTAATTTACAAGGACTTTTGTGTTTATGAAAGTTCCTTTGATATAAATATATATAGAACAATTTCTAACAAATACTTGTAGTACTATTATCTGTTGAAACTATAGCAATATCAATATGGTTGATACTTGGAAGTGGGAGTATTTTATTAAACTACACTTGTTATTTTCGGCTATTATATTTTATTTCCTTTTGTTTAATATCACTGTATCGTAATTTGTCTATATCTGTCATCTCAATGATTATGAAGTCTATTTTATATATATATGTCTTTGGATTGTAATCTTAATGCCTTGTTAGATTGTAGTTACCAATTCCTCTTGTTAAATGTGTTAGCATGGTTCCTTCATTTAAGCACTGATGTACACTTCTTTCTCCAATTTTGTAATTAATGATATGTAAGTTCAAGCTCTGATGATATAGATATATTCCCCTAGCATTTATAATACTCTCAATAATAACACTGATAATGTATTTAAGATTCCACAACTGAATTGTGCCAATGAAGTAATTGCTTCCTTCAAGAGTATTACAAAAACTTCTTATTGATCTACTATCCTCTTATTGTTGTCTATGAGGAAGCCGATTGGGTCACTGATATCCTTTCTTTAGTAGCTTTCCTCCTTACCTACTAATTTTAGTGTGGTTTTAGACTTGTCTGCTATGTTCCAAAAAAAATCCTTTTTTTTCCATGTTAGTGTCTTTAGACATGACTTCAGCGGTTTGACCAGTGACATCTCTTCTTTTGTACAGGTAACATTTGGTCATAGTCGGGTATTCTCTAAAAAAATGTTGAATCATAGATTTTTTTATGTTAAGTTATTATTTATTATTTCATTATTTTACCATTAGATTTGTATTAATTTATAACTATATATTCATTGTATTAGATACTAATTTAGCATATATTATTTATATTTAATAGTTGATTATAGTATTTTTTAAATAATTAATAACTTACTATTGCTATTTTTATTAGTGATGTGCATTTTACTAATGATATATTTTAGTTGTAATATATTTATTTTATTATATTAGTAAGATATATTTGATGCTGATGATACATTCGACTAATTATTTAATTATCTATTTTATATAATTGCTCTTATTATAATAAAAAAATCTATATTATAATATAATAATATTTTATCTAAAAATTATATATTATATTATTATATTGACACTATTTGATGATAAATTATAATATAATTTATTATTAAATCAATTCATTATTTTGTTTTTTATTATTAAATTCTAAGGGGCAAAATAGGGGACGTGACAGAAAGAGGGTATGTTGGAAGGGCTGATAAGACTACTTTAATCTTTATAGCTTTACCAATTTTTGTTAACCATTTATCTTTCCAACCTCCTATCTTCTTATCCATTTTTTCAAGAATATTATGCCAACCCTTATTAGTTTTATTACCTTTCTCTAGTTCTTTCTTAGGTATTTACATGGAAATGTTCCTCTTTCTTAGGTATTTAGGTATTTACATGGAAATGTTCTCTAGTTCTTTCTTAGGTATAACCCAAAATATTACAAATTTGGTTTTCTCTTTCAGGTTTAGTATTAATGAATTTTTATTTTTATTTTTTAGCATTCACTCTTTACCTTGAAGCTTCCATATACTATTGAATGATTGATTTGAAGTTTAGGGCCTCTTTTGTTGTACTCTCTAATAATAGAATGGTGTCATCTACATAGTGTTGATGTGTTATATTAGGAGCATTCATAGTTACTAAAATTCCACTAATTTTACCATCTGAGTAGGCTTTGGAAATTGCTCTACCAAAGGCTTCTACCTTGATGATGTATAGGAATGGAGATAGGGGGTCTCCTTGTCTTATTCCTCTTGATGTATCAAAGAATCCTTCAGGAGTTCCATTGATAAGAACTAAAATTTCACTTGTTGAAATGCATTGGTATATAAAATTAATCCATTGGTTTGAGAATCTAAAGACTTCTAGTATTTTTCATAAGAACCTTCGATCAACCATATCATATGCTTTCTAAATATCCAATTTCATGAACATGCTTTCCATTTTATTCTTATTGGTTGTGTGTAATGTTTCTTGTATAATGATTATCCCATCTAGAATTGATATTCCTAATACAAAACCTATTTATTCTTCCGATATAATCTTATGTAAAATTAGTTTCATTTGATTTTGCTAAAATTTTGGATATGATTTTATAAATGGTGTTGCAGAAAACTATAGGTCTCAAATCCCCTGGGGTTTCAAGATCATCTTTTTTGGGTATTAAGGTGAGAAAGGTATTATTAATTTCTAAAAGTAATGATCCTCCATTTCTCAAACCTTCAATGGCTTTCTAGAGATCAGTTCTGATAATATCCCAACATTTTTGGTAGAAGAAAGCCCAGAATCCATCTAGACCTGGTGAACTATTAGGATTCATGTTGAATAGAATAGTTTTGAATTCTTCCAAGGATATGGGTGCATTTAATGCTTTATTTTCTTCTATAGAAACCACTGTTGGTATGTTTATAGCTTATTGAAATGCTCTACAAATATCATTGCTATTTTCTCTGGGTTTTCAGTAATAGAACCTGAAACATCTTTAATTTTTGTAATTTTTCTTTTTGTTCTGTTGTATCTAGTGTTATTATGAAAATATTTTGTATTACGGGCCCCTTCTTCTAACCATCTTTATCTTGATTTTTGCCTCCAATTGGCTTCTTCCTTTGCAATAATGTTTTCTTGTTTTGCTAGTAGATCTTTTTCTAAGAAAAATGTCTCGTTATTCATATCTTTTTAAACTACTTCTGTGTTTAATTTTTTTAGGCTCTCCTCGATGTTTATTTTTTCGTTAAATATATTGTTGAATTGTTCTTTATTCCACTTAAGTATATTCTCTTTAATCATTTTCATCTTAGATACAAATATGTACATTTTGGAGCCTTTAAAATTGCCTTGATTCCACCATTTTCTTATGAGTTCCATGAAATTTTTATCTGAAAATCACATTTTTTTGCATTTAAAATGGTTTTTGATAGGTTTAGTAGGCTCTCTAAATTCAATTCTAACAGGATAGTGATTATCTATAAATGTGTAGTCTTTCCTTCTATTATTCCATGTCTATTTACCATTGTTAATAGGAATATCGATAAGATTATTAATGTCTATCCATTTATTAAATTCCATTGATGCTTGAGAACTTTGTTGGACACCTCCAAAATTTTCACCTAAATTTTTGATAGTATTAAAATCTCCACCTATAAGAATGTGCTCATTCCTATGGTTTTTAATAACTATACTTTTTTCTTCCCATAGCATTTTTTTATCTATGTTCTAGGTCGGTCCATATATGTTTATTAAAAATAGTTGTAAGTTCATTTTTATGCTTTTAATTCTACTACTCATCCAAGAATTATTCAAGTGTATTACATTTAAACTTACTTTCCTAGGATTCCAAATCATTTTTAATCCCGCTAAGGATCCTCTAGATTCAAGTAAATTAACGTTCCAATTACCTAATATCTTTTCTAGCTTAATTCCTTCTTCCTTATTCATTTTTGTTTCTTGTATCATTATAATTTCATAATCAAATTGTTTTAAATTATGTTTTAGTAATCATGTCTTGATAGATGCATTTAAGCCCCTAGCATTCGAGGTAGTGATCTTCATGCTGCCTTGGGAAGGATCTTCCCCTTCCCTATGTTAAGTAACTGGTTGATCTTTTGTTGTTCTCTTGCATGACAATTTGCTTCTCTGAGTTCTTTCAGTAACTTCCTTCCTCTTTTAGCTTTCACTATGCCATATTTAGGGGAATTTATCCCTTCTTGATTCATCAAAATACCCAATTACTTTATGTTCTCTTAGGCATTTAAAGAATTTTCAAATTGCTTTCCCTCTTTCTCACACTTTTCTTTGTTTTCTAATTCTTTCATTATTTGTTCTACCAGTCTCATTTGATTCCTTTTATTCAAGTATCATCTACAAAGGATGGATTGCAACATGTTCTGTCTAACTCCATATCCTCTCCTTGATCTGTTATTGTTCTAGTTTCAGTTGTTTGTAAGACTCTATTTCTCTTATCTTCATCCTCAATGATTAGCATGTCTCTTCTCAAATAGTCAAATGTGTAATTATCGTTGCCTATTTTTTGTACTAATTGTATTAACTTGTCTTTATGTAAGTCATTTCTATTATCAATATTATTAAAGTTAAAAACTTGGATAAATTCATCAATTAATAGTTCTAGGTTCTCCTTCTCTGTGTCATTTGAAATTATCATTTCCATATGTTCATTCTTTGGTGCATCATTATTCAGGAAGTTGTAAAAATATTGTATAATAATTCCTTTTGTCTTACTTTGATACTTCCCTTTGTATTGTGCTGACTCATCTTATAGAAAGGAGATTCTTGAGTTGTTGTTGGTGTCAGCCAAAATTTGGTGCATCATTTTACTACCTCTTTTTTAGTGTTTGTGTTCTCTTTCACCAATTCTTTTATCTTTCTTTGTGGTGTTTCCATTATTCCTTTTAAGCATTTAGAATTTCTTTGTTTTGGAGACTCCTCAGTGATAAGAAGTTTGTTTTTTGCCTCTTCAAGATTCTGATTGTTATTCTCCAATATCTTTTCCTCTTGGAATCTCAATTCCTTTCTTGGCATTTTCTATTTCCCATTTATATCCTTAATACTCTTACTTTTCTATGTTTTCCTCTTTTTTTTGCTTAATATTTTGTTGTTGTTGACTATCCTTAACTTCTTTATTTTAGAAATCTTAACTTATGTTATTTCTTAATTGCTCCTATTGATTTCTTTATCATTTTGATCTGCATATGTATGCTCTAGAGTCATCTGTGGGGTAGAGCCCTTACCCTCTTCCATATTTAATAATTGAATAGTTTCTTTATTAATTTTTGGAATTAAAATCTTTTCCTTCTCTATGTTTTGAGCCTCTTTTCCTTTTGATTCTTGTAGTATTTCCATTCCTTTCTTTTGATCTTTTTTGGGAGTCGATTTTAAACTGTTACCCATTTCTATAGTAGCAGTTGTAATTGTTATTTTACCAAATCTACTTTCCCCATCCTCCAATTTTGTTTCTACTTTCCTTTATGTAACCTTACTAAGTTCCACACAATCTATCTCATTTATGATCTTCCCCCCTTTTTCTATTTTATTTCTAATATTAATCATGGGGAAGATATCCTTAAGATTTGACATCATTTGAAAAGTTTTAAATGATATCTTTCTCTCATTGTCTAATCTCATTATTTCTGATATTTTATCTTCAAATCTAAGATATTTTAGTTTATATATAAAAAAATTTGAGATCAACTTAATCGTATTATGTTTTAGATTTTTATTCTTATCATTAATAAAAAATTTAACAGTATTGCAATATTTATAAGAAGCATCTATTCCTATCAAATTACCAATAGAACATCCAACTTTCCTAAGAATCTATAAATGCATTAGTTTAGGAGGTAATGATTGAATGGTCATCTAGGTTGGCATGGAAAGGTTTAATTGTTCTTCCTTACAATCCGACATCCATTCAATGAATTTGATAGCATAACCTTTATAATAGCAATCAAAAACAAAGAGTAAATATTTTTTCACATACTCATTACTGCAATGAATATATATCAATCTATCAGAGTGGTGAGATATACTTAACTAAATTTTATAGGATTCCTTTATCCAGCCAATTAGATTGTTCATTTCCTATCTTGGCCCATTCCAAAATGCAAATACACCAACCTTCTGACATTCCTACCATCACTCTTCACTGACTTGATTGCTTATAACCAAAATTTGTTGTTCAAATTTATCATTAGTGATTTGCGATTTCATAAGGGTTTGAATGAGGGAATGGCATGGGTAAATGGAGGGTGCATTCCTGCGATCTGGTGGGATTTATGCAGATTTAATATGTGGTTTGGGTTTAGTATTTTCTATCATTCTAAGATTGGTTCTATGGGTCCTAGTATCAGGTCTAGCAAGAAATCCTTTCTACTAGGAATAGAGAGATAAACTATTATGTGTTGCATATTTGGTATGATTAAAGAAGAAAATTTGTTTGTCTAAGCTTGGAGTGGACAAATTGATATTAGGGCAAAACCCATACCTAGTCAATGTGTTGTCTGCTATCAAAAGATCATCTTCAATAATGTTTTGAGGAGGTACTAGAGTCTGACTTGCGTTATATTGATCTAAAGAGGGTTGGGATGGATTGGCCTGGTTCTTTTCCAGTTTGGGTCCCACTTTGTTGTTCTTATTGACTTTTGTGACTGGCCGCAACCCTAATCTTTTTGTGAATTTTTCTATTAGCATTTGAGTGGATACACTTGCATTTTTATTACCAATCCACTTATTGTATTTTGCCTACAGAGAAGTAATCTTGTTAAAATCATCATAACTAGTTAAAGCTTCAAATGGATTCAATATTTTAACTAAAAATCGAAGATCTACACCGGGAGAAACATTGACATGTGGGGTGCTGGTATCAAGAATTCCAATCTTATCTACTTCTCTACTAAATCTTCATTGTGATGTTCTTTGTTGAAGCACTAGATGCACTTTAAATGCCTGCGGAGTCTATTTTGGATTGATCACCACATGCACCAATTTTTTGAAAGGCCTTGCATGTCTAATTCATTGTATATTTTCATTCACAACTTTCACATACTTCATAAAATCTTCTCTACCTTATATTTTTCACTTTGCATTTAAAGAATTATCTAGAATAATGGTTTTTTGTTGTCAATTTATTGTTTGACGTTCCCTGTTATTTTCTTAGAATCTTTGGCTATTGAGTTTGATTATTATTCACTTCAATTATCAACCCAAAATTTCTATTGCCACAAAGGAGGACATAGCTTGCGAGAAGTGGTGCAAGTGATCTGGTAGTAGGCAATACAGATGCAGTGACCAAGCCATGGATAGAAAATTTATCTATGAGTCATTATTTATAGGCTAAGCAACAAGCCGCAAGAATAATAACCCTAATCATAATGTAGCAAAAATTCAAAAGAATATTTGAGTGAAATGAAGATGAAGGGGGCTTGAAGAAAAATTCAAAATTATTTTATTATTATTATTTATTTATATAATATAAAATTTATAATCCCTTTTAGGTTATTATATTAAAATAAATTTGAATAATATATTTTAATAAATTAGAATAAATATTTTTATTTTAATATGAGTATATATTTATAATTCTAAATTTAATGTGAGGATGTATTATAATTTTCTCAATTACTTTTAAGTTAAATTTAATTTTGACTAACATAAATGTAAGTAGACATCAAATTTGAATCATAATGACAATATCACCATAGATTTTAAACTTCTAGTCAATATAGAAAATTATAAAACACCACATGAAAAAATAATCAAAAGGAAAGTGTACATTATTATAGGCAAGTTTTAACAAAGAGTAGTAGAAACATATCATAAAATGATAAAGGAAAAAATAACTCACATAAATAATTTAGTGATTTTCCACATGCATATATACTTATACTATCATGTCACTCATTGTTAGATCATGAGATCATAAAATTAGAACGAAAGTTATTAGATATAGATGCATAAATGATTGAGCAATCCTTTCATTGATGTGAGAATCAACAATCTATTTATGCTATTTTTATATGCTAATTTTTTGAATGAAGAATATAATGATATCTATAGATTTGTCATAACATATCTAAATAAGATAGAGGCTCACTCACCATCTAAATATTCTTTAGACTGGATAGAAATTTTAAATGGAAATCACTTATCCAATTACCTATACAAGATGTGCCCAATCAGGGGAAAAAAATTTCAAGTGTAGAACTTGAGTGGACACCTATTGGAGATCATAATGCTCATGTGTTGGACTTGGGTGCTGCTATCCCTCTTGAAAGACTCCCCCATTTTTTTAAAGGAGAAGCTTTACTAGATGGTAAAGAAACAACATTTATATGTAAATCACATGAAGAGTTCAACTTCACAAACCCTACTGACCATGCTACCAAAATGTATTTGAGGTTTACCTAAATTAAAAATGATAATTACTTGAATGCATCATTTTATACTTTTTATTTAATAATTAAAGTACATCTACATGTGTATAAATATATATTATTGTGCTTTTGGACCTAAGGATAAAAGGAAACAAGAAAATCCTCAAAACATGAAAAGGAAGAAGAGGTTTGTTCATAAAAGGGGTTGTCGAACCTACTTTATTGTCAAGGTTATGTTTGGAAGACCAAATGTTTCTCTCATTACATATAATAATTTTAGCCATCAAGATGGTAATGGTGAATTTTGTCATGGAAAGGATGACCATTCTGGTGATCCAAAGAGTATAGTTGCACCAAGACTATCAAATAAATGTATATCTTATATCGAATCATTATTAGTAATGTTGGAAATAATTCTTTAAATTGTATGTTTTCATTGATGTTACACAAATGTCACTATTAATCAAGCAATGAAGAACTTTTAGTATTAACCAAGCATATTTAGTGTTAACCAAGTAGTCGAGCAATGAAGGGCATTCAATGTTAACTGAGCAATTGGGAAATGAAGGATATCCAACTTGCATTATTAATTGAATGGTCAGGCATTAAAGGACTTGCAGTTTTAACTAAGTGATCAATCTCAGTATTGTCTGAGTGTTAGCATAATTCACTTATCTATTAATTAACCACTTGAGGTCAACTATTTAGATGTTTAATGATTATTTGAAAGCTTAATCAAGCTGACTTGCCAAAGCTTATGATATATAAGAAAGGTCAAGTAGTGAGGAGAAAATGAAAGAAATATATGTGGAACAAGATGGATATGTGATCAAAGGGAAAGGAAGAGTAGGCAAGTGTGAAAAATAAGCCGCAAAGAATATTCTGATTAGCAAGGATCTGGAGATCAAGCCATAACAAAGATCTGAATCTACAAAATAAGTTATTTCATAAATTAGGTCAAATTATTGTTACCTTCTAAGCATTGTAGTAGTGAAGAAATCTCTTAATAGAGTTGACTTAATAGTCATATTGCAAATCTTTTAACAAGGTGACATCACAAGATTGAAGTGTTTGAAGACCTTTAACTAGGTCACTCCTAACAGGGTGATGTAAATCCTCTAACAAGGTCATACTTAACAATATGTATTTTAAACTTTAATAGGATTGCCTCCTAGAAGTGCTCACTTCAAAAGAGTGAAAAATATTGTAACTAGTTGCATGGTGGTTTTCTCAAATTGGGTTTCCATGTTAAATCTTGGTGTCATATGTGTTCATGTTATTTTCTTTGTGCTTTATATTTCTTCAACAAAGTTACCAGAAGTTAAAATAGATTAATATTCACAAGACTTCTTTGTTAACTAAGATACAAGAATATCTCAGTTTTAACCAAGCTGGACAAGTATTGAATTATCAGTGAAAAGTTTGATTTGACATCTAGCGACTGAAAATTCTTCTGTGGTAACTAATTCACCCCTCCCCTCTCATTTTCTATCTTCATTTCCAACAATTGATATTAGAGCATTTGGTGCTTGCAGGAAAGTTCTCAAGGACCTAAGCTAAAGATCAAATGTCATATAGAAGGGAGATTCCCAAGCTTAACAAAGAACTTTTCAGCATGGTAGAAGATGATGAAACTATACCTATCAAGCATTGGAGATACTAGTCTATTCTACTTGGAAAAAAAATATGTGCCACCACCTAAACTAATGACTGTGGAACATATGAAAGAGACAAAATATCACATTATAATGGTGATTGATATAGCTTTCTCTCTCAACTATTCTAAATTTGATGAGCTTAAAGATTGTCCTAGAACATTTGAAATGTGGGAAAAATTGCAGAAAGTCTATGGAGGTGATAAAAATGTGTAAAGAGCCAAGGAAGAAAGTTTAAGAGGCAAGTTTGACCAAATAAAAATGAAAGAAGGTGAAAACATTATTCAATACAATGAAAGAATCAAATAAAGTGTGAGTGCAATTAGGGTTATAGGAGGATCAATCACAAATGAAATAGTGGTTAGCAAGGTACTAAGAAATCTTCTTCCTATTTATGTAATTTGAGTTTGAAGAATTCAAGAGATGAGATGCAATCCCAAAAAAATATAACCTTGGATGCATTTGTGGTAAGATTGACTACTTTTGAATTGTATAACTTTGATAACTATGCTCCTAATCTTATTAACTTTGAATTTGCATTCAAAGACAAACTAACTCTTGGCAAAAAAGGAGGAAACTCAAAAGGCAAATAGGTTGATAGTGAAGAATAAGATGAAACAAATGAAGACCTTGAAGTGAATGAAGCCTTACTTGCAAAAATAGTATCAAAAGGGAAAGGAAGATTCAAACGCAAAATTCCATTGATTTTTTTCTTATGTGTAGAGGTTGGTCATATTGTTGCAAGATTTCCAAACAAATAAGATAAAGATGAGAGAAGAAATAATAGGTTCAAAGGAAAGAAAGACTTTAAGAACTGCAAGGTGTTGGATAAAATTGTTCAATTGTGTGTTGTCTTTGATGTCACATAAATGTCATAATAGTCATCAAACAGTGTCTACCGAGCTCATAAGGTCAGCAAGGCAATAAACAGTGTCTACCGAGCTTAGAAGGTCAGCAAGGCAATAGACAGTGTCTACCAAGCCCAAAAGGTTAGTAAAGATAGATTGCAATGTCTACCAAGTAGATAGTTGGTTATCGAGCCTTCAAGGTAATCAAAGAAATTTAGTTCTTATCGAGCTCACTCAGTAATCGAAGAAAATATGACAAAAGCAGTTCTTATCGAGCTCACTCTGTAATTGAAGAAAATATGATAGAAACAGTTCTTATCGAGTTCACTCGGTCATCAAAGGTAATTTGGTAAAAGCAGTTCTTGCTGAGTAAAATTGGCAGCCAAAGGATTTTAAGATATTATAATGTTAATCAAGTCAAGAAGGTTAACTCTAGAAATTGTTGGAAGTAGTATTTATCGAGCAAGTTCGGCCAGTAAAGGACATTTATTTGTTTAAAGAATAATATATGTAGCCGACTGTTGAATGGTTTATTGGTAAATGTAACATGTAAATGAGCTGACTTGACAATCTAAATGGTATAAGTTAGAAGTCAAGTTGTGAATTCAAAGAACTATGGTATGGAGATATGAGAAGTTAATGTGATATGAAGACTCATTATTATGGAAGCGAATTTGAAGAATGATCAAAGATCATTGAGGAACAACAGAGTCATATTTGATCAAGGAGGATCTAATGATGCTGAAAAGAGACCTATATTCAACAAATTCAATTGCATCTTGTTTAGGTCAATTCATTGTTGCTTTCTAACAATTGTAGCAGTGATTTCAAATCTCTTAACAGAGTTGGTTTAATAACCATTTTGTAAATCCTCTAACAAGGTGACAGTTCAGTTGAATTGTTCTAAAGACCTCTAGCAAGACCACTCCTAACAGGGTGATTAAATCCTCTAAAAAGGTTGCACCTAATAGTGAGTATTGTAACCTTTAACAAGGTTGGCTCCTAACAAGGCTCACTTCAGAAGAGTGAAAATTTGGTGACTAGTTACTTGGTGGTTTTTCCCATATTCGGTTTCCATGTTAAATCTAGTGTCTCTTGTGTTCACCTTATTTTCAGTTACATGTATAATTGTAATAGTTTAATTTATCGAGTTACAACAGTTGTTTACCAAGTAAAAGTAGTACCTATATCATTAAGACATCTAAGGGATTTGTGGATTAATTTTTATAAGTAACTGATTCACC
Source organism: Cupressus sempervirens (assembly GCA_028749045.1). Taxonomy (NCBI): domain Eukaryota; kingdom Viridiplantae; phylum Streptophyta; class Pinopsida; order Cupressales; family Cupressaceae; genus Cupressus; species Cupressus sempervirens. The sequence goes on along the minus strand of CM053789.1, from coordinate 180,115,051 downwards.
CCCCCTCTCAATTACTTTGTCTTTAATTCCAACAATTGGTATCAGAGCTTTTGGTGCTTACAGGAAAAGATTTCAAGATCTAAGCTAAAGATCAGGATGTCTTACAAAAGGGAAATTCCAAGACTTAACAGGGACAACTTCTCAGCATGGCAAGGATTGATGAGGCTTCATCTGGCTTCCATTGGTGATACAGGGCTGCAGTACCTTGATGAAAAATATGAAGAACCTTCTGGTACATTATATGTCAATGATATTGCTGAAAAGAAGACTCACAATAACATGATGATAGATATACCATCTGCTCTAAGTTATGAAGAATTTGATGACATCAAGGATTGCAAAACTGCCTTTGAAATATGGAACAAGCTAAAAGAAATCTATGGAGGAGATGATAATGTGAGAAGAGCCAAAGCAGAAAGTTTGAGAGGGCAATTTGATCAAATGAGGATGAGAGAGGATGAAAACATTACAAAATATGTTGAAAGAGTTAAAGCATGTGTTAGTGCAATCAAAGCATCTGGAGGAGATATCAGTGAGGAGAAAGTTATAAGTAAAGTTCTTAGAACTCTACTTCCTATTTATGCAATCAAAATTTCTGCAATTCAAGAAAGGAGATGTGAGGCAAATCATAAAATAAATCTAGAGGCCATAGTTGGAAGATTGACTACATTTGAGCTAGACAAATATGACAACTATGTTCCAGCAGCCAAGAATTTTGAATCAGCATTTGAAGCCAAGCTTTCACTCAAAGAAAAAGGGAAAAAGATGAAGGAACCACAATCAGAAACTGATGAAGAATTAGAACAGAGTTTAGATAGTGATCTTGAAGTGGTTGAAGCTCTACTAGCAAGAAAATATTCAAGAGGCAAAGGAAAATACAAAGGTAAAGTTCCTCTAATCTATTTCTCTTGTGAAGAAATTGGACATATTGCTACTAGGTGCCCAAATAAGCAGAACAAAGATGAAAAGAAAGGTCACAAGTACAATGGAAATAAAGACTTCAAATCATTCAAGGATAAAGGTAAGAAAACATGTTTCATGGCAAAAGATTCCAATGATTCTAATGATGATGAAGAAGAAGAAATTGTCTACATTGCTGTAAAATATGAATCTGATAATGATGAGGAAATGGCACTAATTTCTCATATGAGCAAAAATGATACATGGATCATAAATAGTGGTTGTTCTCATCACATGACTGGTGATAAAACTAAGTTTGAATACTTAGAAGATTATGATGGTGGCAATGTAAGATTTGGTTATAATGAACCTTGTTGTATAAAAGGAAAAAGAAGAATCTCACTAACCAAGGAACTTTTATGTAATAATGCATTTTGGGTAGAAGGACTAAATCACAATTTGTTGAGTGTAGCACAACTACTCAATAATGGATTCAAAGCAAAATTCATGCATGGAAAAGCAAGATTTCTAGATGGCAAAGGAAAGCTGATTGGATCTAGCACTCAAACAAAAGGTAACTTATTTTATCTTGAACTTGGTGAATGTTCATGTTTCATTGCTCAAATCGAAGAAAGTTGGTTATGGCATAGGAGGTTGTGTCATGTAAACTTTGACAACTTAACAAAGATCAGTAAATTTAGGAAAGTAAGAGGTATTCCTAACATAAAGAAACTTGAGGTTGGTCTATGCAAGAATTGTCAAATTGGTAAAATGGGAAAGACTAGTTTTAAAAGGAAGAACTATCAGACTGAAGAAGTTCTAGAAATTGTGCATACTAATTTGTGTGGACCTATTGGCATTGAAAGTTATACTGGTGAAAAATTGTTCATTCTGTTTGTTGATGATTATTCAAGAATGATGACTGTCATGTACCTTAGAGAGAAATCAGAAGCATTTGAAAAGTTCAAATGGTATTTGGCCAAAGTAGAAAATGAAATAAGCAAAAGATTGAAATTCTTAAGGTCTAACAGAGGTGGTGAATTCATTTGAAATGAGTTCAATAACTTTTTCATTGAAAGGGGAATCAAAAGACAGGTTTCAACACCTAGAACTCCTAAACAAAATAGAATAGCAGAAAGAAGGAACATATCTATAATGGATTGTGCAAGAACCTTAATGATTGAGAAAGGCATTGCTATCAAATAATGGAAGGAAGCTATCAACATTGTATTTCATACCTTAAACCAAGTACAGCTGAAAAAGGACTCATTCAAAACACCCTATGGGTTGTGGTATGGCTACAAACCCAATGTAAGTTATTTAAAGGTATTTGGAAGAAAATGTTACATTTTGAAAGAATCTAGAAAAAGTAAATTTGATGTTAAAAGTGATGAAGGAATATTTTTGGGATACTCTTGCAAAACCAAAGCATATAGATGTTTGAACTAATTTACTCACAAAGTTATAGAAAGTGCACATGTGAAAGTTGATGAGTTTGCAAAAAGAATAGAAGAAGAAAGCAAAAAGGAACCTGAAGAGTACAGAAGATTTGTTTACATTAAACCTGATACAATACCATGTATACCAATCAATCAAGAATCCTCAACTCCAGAGTCTTCATTAAGCGAGTCACAAGAAGTTCAAACTGAGTCAGCATCTACTGAGCTGCAATAACCCGAGCTGCAAACAGAAGCTACCGAGTTAGCATCTATCAAGCCTGAGCAACCTAAATCAGAAAAGTCATTCAAAAGGAAAGGAGCCCCTGTTAGCCAAATATGTTAGAAAGCATCATACACCAGATCAGATCATTGGTGATAAATTAGAAGGAACAATGACAAGAAGTAAGTTAAAAGGCACTTGTTTACTTGCTAATTTTGAACCTAGAAATATCAAAGATGCACTAGAAAATGAAATTTGGATTGAAGCTATGAATGAAGAGATAGAACAAATAGAGGGGAAAAAAACATGGACTCTTGTACCTAGACCCAAAGACAAGAATGTGATTGGAACAAAGTGGGTATTCAGAAACAAACTAAATGAAGATGGTAAGGTATCAAGGAACAAAGCTAAACTGGTATGCAAAGGATACTCTCAAGAAGAAGGTGTAGACTATGGAGAAACTTTTGCTCCTATTGCAAGATTGGAAGGTGTCAAAACCTTACTTGCATATGTTGCATTCAAAGGATACAAAGTTTATCAGATGGATGTCAAGTCAGCATTTCTCAGTGACATATTGGAGGAAGAGGTTTACACTGAACAACCTGAAGGTTTTGTTGATCCAAACAAGGACATGGTCTATAAGTTGCATAAAGCATTATATGGTCTGAAACAAGCCCCTAGAGCATGATATGAAAGATTGCATAACTATCTTATTCAGATTAGTTTTCAAAGAACTAATGACAATAGCAATTTGTACATAAAGGAAGGACCAGATAATAAGATTGTTTTGGCAGAAATATTTGTAGATGATACTTTGTTCATAGGAAATGATGATCTTTGCAAAGAATTTTTAGAACAAATGAACAAAGAATTTGAAATGTCAATGTTTGGTGAAATAAAATTCTTTGTTGGTCTTCAAATTCAATAGAACAAGAATGGCATCTACATCACTCAATCTAAATACATCAAGGAGATACTGAAAATGTTTGGTATGGAAGATTGCAAACTAGTTGGGACTCCTGTGTGTACTGGATTAAAAATCACCAAGGATGATGAATCAAAGGAAGTGGATTAGACACTGTATAGATCTATGATTGGAAAGTTGCAATATGTAGTGCACACAAGACTAGACATTGCCCTTGTAGTAGGGATTGTAGCAAGATTCTTAGCAAAATCGAAAGAAAATCACATGATGGCAATCAAAAGGATCATGAGATACTTGAAAGGAACTGAAGATTATGGATTATTGTATAAAATTGGAGGAAAACTGGATTTAAAGGTGTTTACTGATGTAGATTGGGCAAGAAATATTGATGATAGAAAGATCACAAGTGGAGGAGATTTCTTTCTTGGAAAAAGGTTGGTTTCTTGGACAAGCAAAAAGTAGAATTGTACATCTCAATCCATAGTAGAAGCTAAATATGTTGCAGTAGTAGTAAATTGCTCAAACATTGTGTGGTTTAAACAATTATTGAAAGGTATGAAGCAAGAAATCATAGAACCAGTTGTTATGTTTTGTGATAACACCAGTGCAATCAACATCTCCAAGAATCTAGTGATGCATTCAAAAACCAAACATATCGCCATAAAGTGTCACTTTGTTAGAGAATTGGTGCAAGAAAAGAAAATAAGATTAGAATATGTGCATACAAAGGAACAAATTGCTGACATATTCACAAAGCCTTTACCTAAGGATGCATTATTGTATCTAAGAGCTAAGTTAGGGGTCATTCTCCTATCTGAAGTTCACTAAAATACAGTTTTAGTGATGCATCAATAGGAACAGAAATTAAGATCTATCAGTTGATGTAGCAAACCAATGAAGACATTGCATATGAATCAGTACATCAAGTACAATGATATTAAGTTGTTTTGAGCTATCTTTTGCATGTGTTGTCAAAGAGGGGGAATATATATTGTCATATCTTTCTAAAATTTGCAAATAATAAGAGTTTGTGTAAGAGGGAGAGATTATATGTAAGAGGCAATTTTGTCATTAAAAGACTTGTTTTCAAATTTCATTCTACTATGACATGTTGTGTTGCCATCAATGCCAAAGAGGGAGATTGTTGGATACAATTTTTCAATTGTGTGTTGTCTTTGATGTCACACAAATCTCATATCAGTCATCAGACAGTGTCTACCAAGCTCAAAAGGTCAGCAAGGCAATAGACAGTGTCTACCGAGCTCAGAAGGTTTAGCAAGGCAATAGACAGTGTCTACCGAACCCAAAAGGTTAGTAAAGATAGATTACAGTGTCTACCAAGTAGAAAGTTGGTTACCAAGCCTTCAAGGTAATCAAAGAAATTTAGTTCTTACCAAGCTCACTCGGTAATCAAAGAAAATATGACAAAAGCAGTTCTTACCGAGCTCGCTCGGTAATTGAAGAAAATATGACAGAAATAGTTCTTACCGAGTTCACTCGGTCATCAAAGGTAATTTGGTAAAAGTAGTTCTTACCAAGTAAACTCGACAGCCAAAGGATTTTAAGATATTGTAATGATAACCGAGTCAAGAATGTTAACTCTGGAAATTGTTGGAAGCAGTTTTTACTGAGCAGGGTCAGCCAGTAAAGGACATTTATTTGTTTAAAGAATAACATCTATAGCCGACTATTGAATGGTTTATTGGTAAATGTAACATGTAAATAAGCCGACTTGACAATCTGAATGGTATAAATAAGAAGTCAAGTTGCGAATTCAAAGAAGTATGGTATGGAGATATGAGAAGTCAATGTGATATGAAGACTGATTATTGTGGTAGCGAATTTGAAGAATGATCAGAGATCATTGAAGAACAGTAGAGTCATATCTGATCAAGGAGGATCTAATGATGCTGAAAAGAGACCTGTATTCAGAAAATTTAGTTGCATCTTGTTCAGGTCAATTCATTGTTGCTTTCTAACCATTTTAGTAGTGATTTCAAATCTCTTAACAGAGTTGGTTTAACAGCCATTTTGTAAATCCTCTAACAAGGTGACAATTCAGTTGAATTGTTCTAAAGACCTCTAGCTAGGCCACTCCTAACAAGGTCACACCTAACAGTGTGTATTGTAACCTTTAACAGGGTTGGCTCCTAATAGGGCTCACTTTAGAAGAGTGAAAAATTGGTGACTAGTTACTTGGTGGTTTTTCCCATATTGGGTTTCCACGTTAAATTTGGTGTCTCTTGTGTTCACCTTATTTTCAGTTACATGCATGATTGTAATAGGTTAATTTACCAAGTTACAGTAGTTGTTTACTGAGTAAAAGCAGTATCTAGATCATTAAGACATCTAAGGGATTTGTCAATTAATTTTTGTAAGTAATTGATTCACCCCCCCTCTCAATTACTTTATCTTTAATTCCAACACAAGGACTATAAAGACAAATCTAAGAAATCTTGTTACATTGCTAAAGATTTTGATAGTGATGATAATGAAGAATAAGTAGTCTATATTGCTGTTAAGGATGAATCTAATAATGAGGAAAATGAAAAGATGACACTTACCTTTGATGTTAGCAAAAATTATACATGGATCATAGATAGTGGTTGTTTTGATCACATGATTTGTGACAAAACTAAGTTTGAACATTAAGAACACTATGATGGTGGAACTGTTTGTTGATCTCTAAGCCTATGTTGTCTATTAGTTTCCAAACACTTAGTCTTTTACCAGGCAAAATTACAATTTCATCACTGCATCCAAGTTATCTAGTAAGAGCCGATCATACAAAGGTTATACCAAGAAAGATAGTGATTGTTGAGTATTCAATAGAGACCATGCACATGTACATGCTGAGAAATATCATTGAGATAGAGCACATTGACAAGTTAATGATTTCTGAGCAAGAAGATAAATAGAAGCCGAGTGACAACATAAATAATTATGCATGACTGAGCATTAGAAAATTCAAGTGCCAAGCAGTTTAGTTTTGACATATAAGTTCATAATGGCACAAACACATGTAAACCATTTTTGCTGAATCTTACATGACATTTAATATTTGTAGAGCTAGCTAAGAAGATAATCATGCATCATTTCAGAAAGTAATGATCCAAAGGCATGCAATTCAACCAATCAGAAAATGAGAAAGAAACAAATATATATATATATATATATATGGTGAATTGTAAACCATCGATCAAGATCTAGAACCTTCATAAAAAATCTATTTAAGGAGGATTCTAACCCCAGAATTGAGGATAAGAGAGAGGAATTGATAGAGAGAAAGTGGAGTATCCTTATGCAAGTATGAAGGAAGGAATGACTGAGTGTATGTGCATGAGAAGGAGTGAAGAATAAGTTGTAAAGTAGATTAGATAGAAATAAATCAAACCAGTGAAGGAATGAACATAGTTATTAGATTAGGAGATTAGATTAGAGATATAGCAAAGAGGAGACCCAAATTAAATAATCTTACAAAGAAAACTGAGGCTCAAGTACTGAATGAGTTATTGTTAATTAAGATAGGGTAAATCTCTTAACAAAGTGGTTTAACATACCTATGTAAACTTCCTAACATAGTCCTTACTTCATTGTAAGTATAAAATCCTTTAACAAGGTAAGATCTAATAATCTCTAAATCTTTTAACAGGGAAAACCCCTCATAGGGTAGATCATATCTTATGATCAAACATTTTAACCCTAATAGGTTAACTTTATTGTTACAACAATGAAGATTTTTGGGTTTAATACCTACCCTAGTTTTACCTTTGTGTTGAAGTGTTTATGGGTTATCAAATCATTATGGTTATGTGTTGAAATCTTTCATGGATGTGATGTATTTCATTTATGTTTTAGCATTACAATGTTAGTGATAGAGATCTATTATATGATATGAATTAGGTGTGAATTGGTTAAATTGGTTTTGAAGACAAAAGTTTAAGATCTCGATTCACCCCCCTTCTCAATATCTTGTTTCCCATTAACTCATTCCAATAGTGTTAGGTTTGGAAATAATGAACCATGTTATGTAATAGGAAAAACATTCATAGCTTTAACTAAAGGAATCAAATGTGAAACTTCCTACTAGGTTGAAGGATTAAGACATAATCTACTTAGTGTGGCATAGTTGAACAACATAGGATATAAGGTAGAATTCATAAATGGTAGAGCTAAGCTATTGGATAGAAAATGAAACTTGGTTGGGACTGAAAATCAATCAAAAGATAACTTGTTTTACCTAGACCTCACTAAAAATACATGTTTATTGGCTCAAATAGAGGAAAGTTGGATATCACATAAAATGATGTGTCATGTTAACTTTGATAACATGCTTACTATAAGAAAGAACAAAAGAGTAAGAGGGATACCAAATCTGAAGAAACCTAAGATGGCCATGTGTAAGAAATGTCAACTTAAAAAGATGAGTATAATAATTTTTAGAAGTAATTCTTTCAATTTTGAAGAAGTTTTGGAACTAGTTCATACAAATCTTTGTGGACCAATAGGTATAGAAAGTTACTGTGGAGACATATAATTTATTCTATTTTTTGATGGCTATTCTAGGATGATGACTATAATCTTCCTAAAAGATAAATTTGATGCTTTTCAAAAGTTTAAATGTTATTTGGCTAGAGTTAAGAAGGAAATAGGGAAGAATCTGAAATGCCCAAGATTAGATAGAGAAGGTGAATTCATTTCAAATGAATTCTGCAATGAGAAAGGAATCAAAAGACATGTATCAACACCTAGGATACTACAGAAGAATGGTATAGCTAAAAGGAGGAATAGATCCATCATGAAATGTGCAAGAACACTAATGATTGAGAAAAATGTTGCAGCAAAATACTAGAGACAAGAAATCAACACAAAAATTACACTAAATTGAGTTCAACTAAGAAAGGTATAGACAAAGCACCTTATAAATTATGGTATGGGTACAAACCTGATGTTTGTTATCTCAAAGTATTTGGAAGCAAATGTTATATCTTGAAAGATGTAAGAAAAGGAAAACTTGATGCAAAAAGTGATGAATGTATATTACTAGGTTACTCCAATAAGAGTAAAGCATACAAATGTTTGAGTCTTTCTACTCACAAAGTCATAGAAAGTGCAATGTGAAGATTAATAAGTTTCCAAAAGAAGTGAAGAAAAGAGCAATAAGGAGCCTGAAGATTACTGAAAGTTTTTTTACTATGAGGAGGAACCTATGACTTTACCACAAATAGTAGAAGCCAAGCAACAACAAAGTGAACCTAGAAAATGACTAATAATGCAACCTAAGTCACATGGAATACAACCTGAGTTGCAGCTAGATCATGTTAGGAATAAGGTGTCTCAACCTTAGATAATTTCTATTCTTATTATTTGTTTTGTAAAATGTATTTCTTGCAAATAATGTTGATGTGTCAGCATCTTGAATTGTGTATAAGGAGATCATGGCTAAAACGGCTATGATGGATTCCTATGACACGTAAGAGCTATGTTAGGAAGATTCAATGATATGTGAAGACATGTGGAAACTGATAAATTTGAGTACTATACACTCTATCCCAATTGTGGGGTTGGGGTTTCTATTTTCTTGGAGAATGGTAAAAACCCTAATACAGTTACCTTTGGGAGTAGCCCTAAAGTGAAGCGCATGTTATAAGCATTTTTAGGGTTGTGAAGCAATGTGAGAAAGTGTATTGTTGGTACTGTGAGTTGCTAGTAGAGTCTTTTTTTGTCATTGTTTATCTTGCATTGCAAGTGTATTGTAACCTTGTGTTGAAGATAATACATTATGCAGGTTCTCGAGGGGTGGGGTTGTTTTACCGGAAGGTTTTTCTCCACCAGAAAATCTTTGTGTTATGTGTTTCTTTCTCTATCTATTTTCTTTATGCTTGGTTGGCTGAAATATTGTTGTTCACATGATATTGAATCTATAAGTGTAAAAGATTCTAATAGGATTTGCACCATACTTCTCTTCAGAGATTAGTGTAAGGAAGTTGTTTTTGAACCTGAGTTTCCTTACAAGTGGTATCAGAGCCTGATCAACTTTTGATCCTAGTTGTTGGGTAGGGTTTTTTGAGCTAATCTCAAGTTGAGTGGGAGTCTTGTATAGAGCATCCTGAATCATATTTGCAGATTGAGATGGCGAGTTCATCATATGGAAGAATGGAGGTGGAGAAATTTAATGGCACTAATTTTGAGTTGTGGAAACTCAAGATGGAAGACATGTTGGAAAATCCTGACTTATGGGAAGCGAATTCAAGCACTAAAAAACAAACAATTATAGCTCAAGCAGATTGGGATATCAAAGACCATGCAGCTAAGGGTCTCATAAGACTATGTTTAACCGATGCAGTTCTTCTGAATGTTCTAGATGAGAAAACCGCATATAGTTTGTGGGAAAGAATTGGGGCTGTGTATCAGGCCAAATCTCTAGTGAACAAGTTGTTCTTGAGGAACAAGTTGTACTCTCTGTAAATGGAGGAAGGTGGATACTTAATGGATCATTTAAATGCATTTAATCTGCTAGCTGCACAGTTGACATCAGCTGGTGTCAAGTTAGCAGAGGAGGATCGTTGCTACACACTTTTGTGTTGTTTACTGAATTCATGGGACCATCTTGTGATGGCTCTCAGAAGCACATTAGTCACCTTCAAAATGGATGATGTGGTGTCTTCACTGCTATCAAAGGAGATGTGGAGAAAGGCTTCCATTTTGAAAAAAGAAGCCCTTGCTATTCGTGGGAGATCCACTGAAAGAGGGAAGAAAAATGACAATAAGTATGACAATAAGGGTAGATCCAAATCCTGTGGGAAGTCAAAGACTTCCAATAAGTCCAAGGTAAAATGTTGGAACTGTGATAAATCTGGGCACTTTCGTAAAGACTAGAAAGAGCCGAAGAAGAAGAAGAAAGGCTCAAATTCAGCTTCAAAAAGATCTCAAGAAGATGGTGATGCATTCATCGTAGCTTTGGTAGCCCATGCATCTGATGATGTGTGGTTGGTTGAATTGGGTGCATCTTTTCACATGACCTCTCATGGAAACTGGTTCTTAAAATATGAAGAGTTCAATGGTCGAGAGGTGTACTTGGGTGATGATTCTCACCTAAAGATAGTTGTACGTGGAAGGGTCACTATCAAATTTCCTGATGGATGAGTAAAGGGAATCAATAGAGTTATGCACATTCCAGGTTTGGCATGAAACCTATTATCTATAAGTATGTTGAATGATGTAGGTGTGCAAGTAGTTTTTTTGAAAGAAGGATGCAAGATGATGAGAGGATCGATAGTACTTGCAAGGGGTACTAGGAGAGGTACCTTATTTCAGCTAGATGCATGTATTCCTCTATGTAATAGTTCTTCATCCTCACCATCTAAATGAGTAGTGAAGAATTCTATGGTTATTGGTTCTGATGGCAATGCAAACACTTTGGAAGGTAAGCTTCCTACAGAAAAGACAATGTTGTGGCATATGAGATTTGGTCACATTGGTGAAAAGGGTCTCAGAACCCTGAAAAATAAAAAATCTCATTGAGGGGTTAAATGATTGCAATCTCCAGTTTGACTTCTATGAACACTGTGTCTATGGTAAAGAAAATCGTGTTCAGTTTTACTCTAGTTCTCACAAATCGTCTGATGTTTTGGATCTTATTCATTCTGATGTATTTGGTCTTGTAAAAGTTCCTTCAATCTCCAAGTCTATATTTTTGTATCTTTCATAGATGATTACAATAGAAGGACATGGATTTATTTCCTTAAAAGTAAGACACAAATCTTTAGTCGATTCAAGGAATTTAAAGCCCTTGTAGAGAATCAAACTAGTAAGAAGATTAAGTGTGTGAGAACTGACAATGGTGGTGAGTTTTGCTTAGAAGAGTTTGAACAATTCTATAAAGAACAAGGTATCGAGAGGCATAAGACATCTCATGATACAATTAAAATACGAACAATAGGGTTTTCACAATGGCACATAGGGTTCAGTTTTGTTTCTCCATTAGATTTCTCAGCTAAAATATCCTGCACACTTGTTGCACACATCATTAGCTCAAGAAGGTCACATGCATATATGTATACAACATATCAGGGAAATCACACAAATTAAAACATCCATTTTCAAATAATCAAAATTTAATCTCATTCTACTCATATACTAAATCATTAAAATTGCATAATCAAAATGTTAACTATGCATTCACTTTCTACACTACTCCATCAGTTTACATGTTCATAAAATATTAAATAATGAAATCAAATATCTAAAAGTAATACATCACACAACATATAATAGTACAATAATGTTTAGTGTATCTGATAATGTCTCAACATATTGAGTCATGAGTATCAAAATAATAAAGTATCAACTATGCTATGATGGGTCAGGGTGAGGCCTCACAAAGTGCTATCAATATATCAAAGAATCTTGTAATGCATACAAAGACAAAGCACATTGCAATCAAGTATCATTATGTAAGGGAATTGGTTCAAGATAAAGATGTGAAGATGGAATATATTAACACAAAGGAGAAAATTGTTGATATCTTCACAAAAGTATTAACTAAGGATGCTTATGAGTATCTAAGAGGTAAAGTAGGGGTGCTACCCCTATCAAAGGCTGTGTAAAAGATAGAGGGAGTGCCCTGCATCAAACAAGCTGACATTCATTTCATACAAATTGATGCAGTGGATCTCACTTTAGGGATTGCGTAAAGTAATCATAGAACTAGAATTCCAAATCAATCACAAGCAAGGTGACAAAGGGAAAAAATTGAAGAACCTACAAAATTCTATATCTACATATATCAAAGATGCCAAGTGTTGAGTTTATGTCTTTGGCATTGTTGTCAAAGAGGGAGAAAATACATTAAACTAATCAAGTGCAAGAGGAACAATAGAGAGAGTACATCATCAAAAGATAAAAAAATTAAAAGAAAGAAAGTGGGAGAAAGAAGAAAGCAATTAGAGGAAGTATCAGAACAAAAAGAGAGATATTATGATATTCTACTAATCCATGAAAGAGGAGAATCATATAATTGTAACCTAATCAGAAGAAGAAGTTGCTGATAAAGGGAGAAATTTCAACTAAAAGTTCTCTTTTTGGTAGTGTTTTACTCTTTTAACCTATTTAATTTATTTGACTAGTTGATCAATTTGGTTTTCCATCAATGCCAAAGAGGGAGATTGTTGATATCTAATTGAAAAGATCATTTGAGTAGAAATATTGTTGAAGAAGACTATGTGTTTCAATCATTATTTTGTCACTGATGTCAAACCTACTACATACTGGTAAGGTAATTTCTTATATGTTTCAAGTACTATCACTTAGTTGATTGATGAGGAGGTTTTGATCAACAAGATGTAACAAAAGTATCTAGAGGAAAGGTTGAGGTATAATTATATATTGAAGTGCAAGAATCAATTAATGTTGAAATTATAGGTGGGAAGATTTACTTTTGAGAGGGAGGGGGGTGAATCAAAAGTAATAGATTTTAACCTTTAAAACCTTTGTTTTTTTGGCTGAGATCATTCACATGCATCTAACATATCTAATTAACATAAAAGTAAAGACATGCATGAAAATAGATAATGCAAGATTTTGGTCACACAGAAACTCTCCAAAATGAGAAGGTAAAATTGGGGCAGGGACGACACCCACAAATTATCACTATAGCAATATGTAACTGTTTAAGGTTACAAAGTTTGACTACTTCCAATGGTCTGCCCTATGGAAGGCCTACCCTGTTAAAGGCTTTACATCCTATTAAAAGTGACTTGTCTAAAGGATTTACAAACACTCACTCGAAATGTTACCCTATCAAAGGATTTAGCACCTTGTTAAAGGTTTACAACATGGCTATTAAACCAACCTATCTCCATAGGATTTTCATTCCTAATACAATGGCTAGAAAGTATTAGAATGTGTTGACCTGATGACTTACAATCCTATATTATTGATTCCAGATCCTTGTTCTACTCAATCTAATCTGATCCTTCCTGATCTAATATGTCTCTGCTCAAAGTATTGATGCTCTATTCTAAACAACTTGATTCTACAATGTTGTTCTTCCTCTAAGTCTATACACCCCTCTGAATTTCATTAGCATTCTCCCATATATCTCTCTTACACACACAAATTATGGGGTATTGACCTCCTTATAAAGGATTCAAAGACTTAGGGTTAGGTATGAATCTACAAACAATATTCATCTATCTTTCTCGCTCAATTCCTTACACTTTTCTTATTGGTTGCATGCTTTCTCTATTTTTCTGATTGGTTGCATGTTGATTACATAGGGAATGTAAAAGATTCAATCTTATCTTTTAGATCCTTCAAGATTCATCCTGATTTGGCTCAAAAAGGGTTTACATCTGAGTTTTTGAAGGCACAAACTCATATGTTGATCCTGTGTTACTCGACACTTATTGATTTTTGATGCTTGGCACATATCAAAATTTTGTCTCGCTCGGCTCCTATAGTAACTCTATCTCACTTGGCATCTATGCTTTGCTCAACACCTATAATGACTCAACATCTATAGTGGCTCAACACTTGAAACTTTCTTGACACTTAAAGTTTACTCAACACCTATTGAGTCTTTGGCTCAGTACATACTGTAGCTTGGCATCATCTTAAAATTTGGTTAATTGTGTTGACACTCAATTGTCAAAATCAATATGAGACCAACAATCTCCCTCTTTGACATGAGTGTCAAAAACACTTAACTAAACATTATGAATTTGATCTTTATGAGTATAATACACATTCTATTTAGCATATGTACATAATTTTAAAAACTTGTTCAAAATTTTGCAGAAGACTATATGTCTCAAAAACTTGTAACTCCCCCTGAGCTAATGTGCCATTTCTATATCCAAAGTCTTTGATGCTAGATTTGTCTCACGTTGTTTCCATTTTCTTCCTTATCATTCCTTTGCTTCTATTTCTATCTGCTCTATTTGTACTCCCCCTTTTTTTTTGCTCCCCCTTTCACACATCTCCTTGTAGTTTTTTTTTTTTTTATGTATCCTTTTGGCTATATTTCCTTCCTCAAAATTCAATCCTCAAAAGTCAAAATTTGATTCTCTCCCCCTTTGGGCATCTCTTATGATCTCCATTAAAAATATGTATTTCTCCCCCATATCTACATAATGTATTATCTCCCCCTTTTTGACACTTATGTCAAAGGATCCTATGAATGAATTGAATATTTAGCCAAAAAGGTTTTATTTACCTCCATAATAATTTTTAGAGTAGCATCCCAATTGTCTAAGGCAATTTTTAGTGCTTTGAATTGGATGGTTGTCTCTACTACAAGGTGTATCAAGCCTTTTAATATAGAAAATTTTGGATCTTTCTTCAAAACATTTTCTACATAGGCCATTTCTTTGTGTAATACTTCCATGTGTGGGGTTATTGCAAATTGTATCTGTATCAGTTTGGCCTTGATGTTAGCCTCTTCTTCTATGAGTACAACTAATTCCTTTTGGGTGTGAAGTGTTGTGGCAAAATGATTCTCATTTTGAACTAGATCCTTTGGTAGCTATGTACTTGATAACTTAAGGTTCCTCTCCAAGCTCAATATTCTCTAGCTAGTCTCTTGTGTGAAATATGAAGAGTCACACAGTTTGGAGTACAATGAGAATATGTTCTCAAGTACTACTTTCACTTTCTCAACTTCTTAGCCAATTCCACCTATGATAGTGCTATCTCACCAGATATTTTCTCATTGACCTTCATTTGAAATTTCTTCTCAAACCATTCTAGTAATTTGACATTGGTATCAAGGTCTCAATCTTGTACTTGGTCCACTATGTTGGATAGTTGCTCCATAATGGGTTTTATTTCATCAGGTACTGGTAGGCTGAAAGCATCGAGAAAGATGTCTTTGATCCTTTGTCTATACTCATTTCTAAGTATCTCTTGCTTCTTCTTCTCTAGTTCCTCTTCCACTTCATTAATTTGTGCTATGTTTATTTTTTTGTAGTCATAACTTGGTATGACTATCTCTTCATTAAGTGCAGGGTCTCCATAATGAAGTACCCTTGCTACCTTGGTAGATCTCGAGCCTAGTGCTGATATTTGCAATGGTACTACATCAATGCTCGACTACATAGTAGGAATCCCTATAGTAGGAAAATTGACCAGTGTTTGTATTGCCTCTTGTTCTCTCTCCTTAGGTGTTTTTCTCCTCTTCCTTGTCTTCTTTTGTTCTGCCTTGATCAATTATGGTAATCAGAGGAGGTACATCTTGACTTTGTGTTGTAGGATCAATGGAATCTTTCTGTCCTATTTTCTCCTTTACTTTCTACTCAATAGTTACTATGACTATGGTGTCAATCTTAGCAAATGCATCTTGTGCTTGTTGCTCTTGTGGTTAATCACTTGTAGCTATTGGAGTTTGTGAAGGTTGTTCTTGTTTATTCACCTTCTCCTTGGTAATCTCAGCTACTGCTTTCTAAAATTCCTCTACACTCACTAGTACTGGATTTGTACACAACTGTGCTTTTAGTGAGGTCTGGTGAAGGATCTTTTTGAGATCCTCTGCAGTCAATGGATTAATGTTCTAACTTGAGGTGTCAAGAACATCCTTCACAATTATAGTTTTTGTAGATGTAGGTGTTGCATGTGGGGGACTAGGTGGTGGAAGTTGTGTGTCTTGGACACTTTATTCCCATTGTTTCTCTTCAGCTATTGCCATGTCACCTTTTTGTGTCTCCTCCTCCACTGTTACCTCCTTTTCTTTCTCTCCTTCTTCCTCTATTTTATTTTCCTCTTCCTCTTCACCATTATTTCTTCCCTCAAAGGGATCTTCTTGACCTTCCTTTACTGTAGTCATCCCATAAATCAATTTTCACATTTGTGTGGACTTCTTTACAACATCCTCAATGTTATTTTGAAAAATACTAAATATTTGGGAATGTAAAAGATTCGATCTTATCTTTTAGATCCTTCAAGATTCATCCTGAGTTAGCTCAAAAATTGTTTACATCTGAGTTTGTGAGGGAACAAACTTATAATTTGATCCTGTGTTACTCGACACTTATTGATTGTTGATGCTCAATACATATAGGAATGTTTTCTTGCTCAGCTCCTATAGTAACTCTTTCTTACTCGACATATATACTTTATTCGGCACCTATAGTGACTCAGTATCTATAGTGATTAGGCACTTGAAACTTTCTTGACACCTAAAGTTTACTCGGCACCTATTGAATCTCTGGCTGAACACATATTGTATCTTGGCATCTATATCATACTCAACATCATCTTAGAAATTGGTTAAGTGTGTTGACACTCAATTGTCAAAATTGATCTGAGACCAACAGTTAAGAAAATTATGACATAATACATTGATGATCTACTTAAGGTTAAAAAATGATTGGCTACACGTAGAAAGTTTAGAAGAATATAGTTAAACAAAGTTCATTTACCAAGCTTGACCAAGTGGATAGTAGGTGTCGAGCAAAGTTAGTGCAAGCTGAGCAAAAAGTCCATTGGAGCCGAGTGAAAGCAAATTCTAGTGGATGCCAAGCAAGTTAGTAGATGCCAAGTAATTTTTAGTTGATGCCAAGTGCCAGTAAAATCCAGTTGATGCTGAGTGATTTTACAGTTGATGCCAAGTAACACGGTATGTGTCAAGCATTAGAAGATTAATAATGTTGAGGTCCTACATTATGACAAAGATTGAAGATTTTCCAAATAAAAGTTGACAAGCTTGTTTTCTTGGAACTTGTGAATTAGGAGGATGATAAGATTGATGAGCTGGTGGCACAGAAACTTATGTAAACCATTTTGAAGGTGAATTCAAATGGATTCTGAGAGGTATTTCTAGAAAAGATAAGATATGGGGTAGATACATTGTATCCTACCTAATCCATCAAAAACCCTAATTTTGGTGATGGATAACGAGTAGGAAAATTGTTCTAATTTCGTATATGTAGGAATGTCTACTCATGAAGCAAAGTGTTGGAGATTTTGATGCAAAATTGTAACAAGGAGAAAGAAACGGGTTTTGCTTCTTTAAGTGACCAAAGTGAAGAAGTCTGCAATGGCATACTAAGCAAGAAGGCTTAAAGAGGATAAATTCTTGAAGGGTTAACAAGCTATCAAATCTACAAAGATTGGAAGCCTAGAAGAATTGAGGACTAAATAGTGATCTATAATCTGCAAGTAATTTTGTAAGTTGTATTAGATCAAAGCTCTAATGCTACTTACTAACAATTGTATCAGCCTAGGGTAAATCATTTGGAGTAAGGTTGACTTAGCAGTCATTTGAAAATCCTTTGACAGGGCAGCATTCCAAGTGAATGGCCTAAAGTCCTCTAACAAGGCTAACTTTTCATAGGTTGACTGAAATCCCTTAGTCGGGTCACATTTAACATTGTGTATTGTAACCTTTAATAGGGTTGACCTTTAACAAGGCATCACTTCAAAAGAGTGAAAAAAGGGTAGCATGTTACTAGTGGTTTTTTCCAAATTGGCTTTCCATGTTAAATCATTGTGTCAAATGTGTTGATGGATATGTTATGTTTCATGCTTTACATTTCTGCAAGTTGATTTGATAGTAACATATCAATTTTAGTTAACACACAATGAAAGCATGCATGGTTAAGAATTGTGTATAGGTTCACTAAATTGTGAAAAGTTTTATTTGTACATTTGGACCTTCAATAACTAATTCACCCCCCCCTCTTAATTATTCTAAAAGAATTCAAATAGATGATGCAAAAAATGTAAGTTTGTACCACATAGAGGAGAATGTTAATTTCTTCTACTATAAAATACCAAATAGTGAGGGGAATGTTCCATTTACTATAGGCATTCCAACATAATGGATGTGAGAGATGATGGTGAAGTATTCTAACAACTCAATTATTAAAATGGATTCCACATTTTCAACAAATAAATATGGTGTATGTAGACCACTAGTAACTATATTTATAGATATCATAACTTAGTATAATTTATCATTGATTTGTTTATGTGCAATATGAGTTATATACATTACTTGTATTTGATGAACAAGAGGCTGGTGTACCTATTGCATGGGCCATGTCTTCAAGAAATAAAGTTGAGGATATATATGAATGGCTAAAATAATTTTACAAAAGAGGAAAATAATTTAAAGAAGACTGGCATGTCAATGCAAATTCATAATAGATGATGTCAACACTGAGATTGAAGCAATCAGGTCTTAAATTACTCTTCAATTATATTTATAAGATTATACTTAATACATAGGTTATTGTTGATCTCATTTTGGTTTTGAAAATTGAATGACAACACACATAAGTCATATTCATAGTGTATGCCAAGTGATCAGAGAAACTTGAGTAATCAGTATGAGCCAAGCGATCAAAGCATGTTGAGCATCAGTTGCCCAAAAATACATGTCAAACAATATACTTAGTTAGTGTTGAGCACTAGTATGTGCCAAGAAGACAGTTAGTTCTGAGTCACTCCAATGATGAGAATATCTATACTTTCCAAGTGATTAAAGTGCCAAGTAAACAATAGATGTTGAGTCATTCAGAATCCAATTTACAACATTGAAGTGATAGTGAATGTTGAGCATCAAAGCCTTTGGGTGTCGAGTAAACAATTTTTGGTATAGTTATTTCTAATGGCACAAACTTCTATGTGAACCATTTTTGGGCTGAATTGAGGATATTTTTTTATGATTCTAGAAGATATGTACAAATGTATATTAGGTATCCCTATATAGTCCATGTAACCAATCAGGGATGAAATAAGTAGCAATATGGACAAATCAAAATCATTGATTCTACCCTAACCCTAGTCCACCAATTTTTTTATAAGGAGGAAAAACATTAAAAAATTTGTGAGCCTAGAGTCATTGAAGGAGATGAATGCTAAGTGCAGAGAGAGCATTCATGATGACTAAGGATTTTATAAGAGAAGAATGAATTGTAGAATTAGTTAAAGGAGAAAAAAATAGAGTAGGGAGAGGATAGAGGAGACATATCTAATTAGAAGGATCAAGTATACATCAGGAAAGAGAGGATCTAATATCTAGAAAAGAAGTGTTAATCAAAGGATCATTATGTTGAATCATTTTAACAAGTGATGCAAAGTAAATCTCCTAATATAGTAGCCTTAACATGTTTTTGATTTTTGATAGACTCTTGTAACTATTTTAATATAGTGCTTACTTTATTGTGAGTTAAAATGCTCTAACAAGGCACACTTATAGAGGGGTGTTAAAATACTTTAATAGGGTAAGACCTAATAATATTTTTAAGCCTTTAACAAGGTAGACCTTTCACAAGGTAGATCATAGTTTATGATAAAATAATTGTAACCTTCATTGGGTACACTTTATAGCT
Source organism: Cupressus sempervirens (assembly GCA_028749045.1). Classification (NCBI taxonomy): domain Eukaryota; kingdom Viridiplantae; phylum Streptophyta; class Pinopsida; order Cupressales; family Cupressaceae; genus Cupressus; species Cupressus sempervirens. Next base: position 180,095,233 of record CM053789.1, on the reverse strand, counting down.
GTAGTAGTGAAGATTTGTGGGTGTCATTCCCATCCCATTTATACCTTCTCATTAGAGGGTTTCTAGGTAACCAATATCATTTGTCAAGTGTTATTTTCTTTATATTTTGAATGACATGAATGGATGGTTAATTTCAGTTTACATATTATGAGTGAATGTATGAGATGGATGTGTGATGAATATATTTTGGTTAACATTTTGAAGTGGTGATTCACACTCCTACACCCCCCCCCCCCCCTCATGCTGAGAATTCACTTTCCCATTGTTATTTCCAACAATTGGTATTAGAGCCTAGTTCTCTTGAAGGAAAGCTTGATAACTTTGGAGGAAAGATCTTGAAGATGTAAGTCTAAAAATTGGGAAAGTTATTGATAATCAGAAGATTGAAATATAACTTATTCCACATCTGTTGAATGAAGCAAGATATGAGTTGAATCACTCATTGAAAAGAAGGAAAGAGATGGATATTCAAAAAGATGACACAAAATACAAAGATATTGACACTACTAGACTATTTGCAGAAGGAAACTCTAGAGAGTTTGATGAAGCCATTGTGGATCTAATGGAAAAGAATGTTACCCTAACTAAAGAAGCTATAAATACTAAAAGGGAACAAGAAGCACAATAAATACTATTGTGTGAGACAACTAAAAAGAAAAATAAAGCTAAAGTGGAAAAATTCATGATTGAAGAAGACAAAAGAGTGTTGGCTAATAGACTTGAAGAGAAGACATCAAATGTACAAAATCTTTCCAACATGCAATTACATACAATGAATCAATTGATGATTTCTAATAATTAATTGAATGGAAAAGATATCGAGATCACAACCTTGAAGTCATAGAATGACTTACTGCAGAATAAATTGAGAGTTGAAAGAGAAAAGCTTAACAAGCCAAGTAAAGCCATAAAGTATTTTGAGAAATTGATGGAATCACCAAGACCTACCAATGATACTACTGGACTGGGTTATAACTCCACTAAAGAAGAAGAATCATCTAGAAGTAGTGAACAAAGGAGTAACAAAGACAAGAACATCAAACCCACTTGTTATAATTGTGGAAAGCTAGATCATACAACTATTGTCTACAGGAGTAAAACTATCGACCAAAGCCCTAAGAAAAATTAAAAGGAGTTTGCTACAACTTCAATAAACATGGACATCAAGCACATGAATTCAAGACCAAGACCATGAACATTCAAAAATTTGAGGGATACTACTATAACTATTAGAAGTATGGACACAAAGCATATGAGTGTAGATCCAAGCCAAAATAGTCATCAAACAAACATATAAATTTAAACCATAATGGAAACTCTTATAATTAGGATTATAACACTAGGTATAGTTGTCACTATTGTCAAGAATATGGACATGTTGCTGAGAATTGCATAAGAAAAAATTTCAAAAGTGATTACAATAGATGATTGACTAAGACTATATGCTTAAGTTGTTTGAAGACTAGTCATATAAGCAAAAAAGTCCAACAAGGTCACCAACACCAAGCAATGAATTCAATAAAGGTAAAAAGAAGGTTGATGTTAAAAAATTCAAAGTGCAAATGAAGAAGACATGGAAGAAAAGAGAAGATTGCAACACATTAAATGCAGATGAGGTCACTTCATCTAATGGATAAGGTGATCACATCACCTCCAAATAGGCAATCAAAAGGTATGTATGGGGCTGATATTTCAAAGTTACATTATGCATTAGTTCCAAAAATCTGAGATCTGAAAAAATCATATATGCATAAATTAAAATGCAATGGTATAGTTAGAAACTTGAGAAAATTGAGAAAATATATAGTTTTGTTGTTTTCTATGTTATTGCCGAGCATGAATGAAATTTTTGTTGATGTCAAGCTTTTTATGTAATTCAAGCACAGTGGAAATCTTGTGTAAGTCAAGTGAGTTGAAAATGCTATGGTAGTTGAGCTTATATTTGTGTAAGCACTAAGCATTTATTGTCAAATTTATCAAATTTTATATAGTCATTTTTTGACCCATCTGCATTCATTAGAGATCGAAGATAGCATGAAGAGCATGAAGGTGAATTGAAAAAGAAGATTCAAGTATTTGTGAACTAGATTCAACTACTACTTGTCATCATTCATCAGATTTATAAGGTATTTATCGAGTGTTGAGTTATGTTGTTTGAATTTTCACAAACCCTAGTTACTTGAAATGGTGTCTAGCTCTTTTGCAACTATTAGGAAGCACAAAAAGGAAGTTTTTAATGTTTAATTAATCATTAATGATGTTAGACAACCACCCTTCCAAGCTATTCCTGAGATAGCATATAAAGGACACCCCTCTTGTGTGTTATCGATGATACCACCACAAATTCTGATGATACAAGATGTCAGATGTTGTTACACTTGTAAGGTTGGAAGTATTGTACAATTTTATAGTAAACTTTGTGAGATGGAGTCTTAAGGGAAGAGAATAAAATCATAGAAAGAAAAGGGTTAGCCCATGCCCTAGATTTCTCTAATGTATTAAAAAAAATGGATAAAGATTGTACTCAGCATAATACATGATGAAACCATATGGTTAAAAAATGGACCCATTAAGATCACAAAGAGGATCATTAACCGAGTGATAGGGTATCCTACCCTAGAAAGACCTAAGAGCATGAGAAGTGATACAAAGGAGGTGATAGAGAAGAACACGGGTGCAGTATGGAATAAGAGAGGAATGTCAATAGATTTAATTTCAAACCCTCTAATTACCTTTGCAGTGAGAGTGATTTCTCACAAATTCTTTTAGTCTAGTAGACTAAATAGTTTATCCTGTATGGTAGTTGATTTAGGATACAAGATAGTTAAGAGAGACCATACCTATGACCTTGCCAAGTTACAACTTCAACAACTATCTAAAAATTTTGAGGCCATTACGAAGAAAAAAATTACATCATACAAATTTGATTCTTTGTTGGCTTGCATGTTCTTTTATGTGGAAAATACATTTCCCACATTTGGAAAGGTAGTGTGGAAGACAATCAGGCCAGTGACATTGTAGATTTCAAATTTGATAGAGCAACTTAGAGAGAATTTTGAGTCAGTTATGACTAGTTACTCTGGAGATTTTAAGAAATCCATGAAGCAAAGACTAAGGATTCTAGTGTCACTAGTGGAGAAATATTACAATGATATAAATGTTTTTAGTTGATGTTGATTATACATATGTGTAGGCAACTATCCTTAGGGTCAAATGGCTCAAGCCCTTGCCTTATGAAATCAATGTGGATGAGGCATCTACAACCATTGAAGCACTACTAGAAGAGGATATTGACAAGAATGCCACCTCATTTTGTAATTATGAGGAAGCTAAATCAAGGATAACAATAAATTTGCAAACAACTTTTATGATTAGAAAGAAAAAATTGGTCAACAACCTAAACGAGAGATTTTGTGAAGGGGCAGAAGAAGATGAAGATGAAGAAGAAAAAATCCAAGTCCCTTTAGCACTCACTTAAGGTCAAGGAAAAGACCAAGAAAGAAATATAGAAGGTCTCGAGGAAGAAGAAGTCGATAAAGCACCTAAATCTGAGAAGAAGAAAAGAAAGGAAAATGAACCAGTAGCAAAAAAACTAAAGAAAGTTGTGAAACCTACACAAAAGAAGCTATCAGTACCTTTTACCAAGGCTAGCACAAGGCTAACTACAAGGAAAACCAACGAAATTGAAAAAACTAAGGGTAAAAGGACTAATGTCTCAAAAAAATAAAGTCAGTCAGACAATCTGACATACAAGAGGAGGAATTATGCAGCTCTAGCTGAGTCAGATGACAAGAAGACAAAATTAGATGGCATGATAGTAAGTGCAACAAGTTCTAGTGCCAAAAAAATGACACACAAAATAAAGTTTTTAAATTCTACAAGTGTGTATGCGCTTTGGCTTAGGCTCCACAAGCCTAAGCCTTGTGGAGCCCAAGCCAAAGCACGTGCATGCTTTTTAAAATCCCAACTTTTTATATATGGGCTACAAACCCGCGGCCCATTTCATTTGTTTTTGTTACTGCATTCTTTCTCCTCAATAGTGCACACACAGGTTGCAAAACTTGAAGAATTTTCTGACCCACCTCCTCAAAATACCTTGTTGTCACCAAAGATCAAGATCAAGATCACGTAGTATGTTTTCTACTATTGTTTTCACATTGTTTTATATTCTTTTGCATTGCTTTGTAAGTTTTTACATTGTTTTGTAGGTTTTTTTAGTTTTGCTTTAAATTTGTTTATATATTTAAAATGCAATTTGTTTCTTATTAGGAAATGTGAATAATGAACTGATCCAGGAGGATCTTTAGGGCCTAAAATTGAAGTGTTCCAATTTCTCTCGAAAGCAGTGCCATCACGTAGAGCACAGAATTATGAATCTGATGCAACTTGAACGAGCAAAAAAAGAGTCTGTATATCCGAGATATCACTGGTCAAAGATGGTCAACTTAGGGATCAGGGATGAGAAAAAAGCTGAAAAACTCATCATCACCAAATTGGTTGAAGTTGGCATCATTAGAAAGGTCTCGTCATCACGATTCCAATGGCGTTCATTTCGTCAAAAAAGGAGTTCATACGCAAAAGTTATGAGCAATCAAAGATGCCCAAGAAAAGGGTTGACCAGTGACATGTTCATACGATGACATCAGCATGGTGACATGGCAGTGCATAATCAAAAGTGACATCAGCATGCTATCTAACAGCCAGTCAAGAGTTGACACATGTCATCCATGTGAGCATCAATGGAACAACCAGAAACAGACACGTGGCATAATGGGCCACTAGTTTCTTGCCACGTAGCATCCTTGCTGGTGTGACACGTGGCATCATTGGGGCATTGGCTAGAAGGGAACAAAAGTTTTTTTTGAGGTTGGAACCTACAACCTCCTAGTTCAAAGACCCAGGCCATGACCATTAGACCACATGTTGACTTCAAGAACCATTGGCCGCAGTTTGTATTTAACTTGTACCTGCCAAAAAATGAAGTCTAAAGAGCCACCGGTGGGGGTTGAAGTCAAACTGATTCTCTCTCCTATTCATTGTTTCATGTGCTTTAATGTGCTTTTAAGTTTTAATTAACTTTTATTTGTGTATTGCACTAGCACATCGGGGGTGTTTCTGAATATTCAAATTCTCTGTAATTATCTTCCATCTAGTTTAGGTCATACTTAATGTTTAATGTATTTCCAGTTAAACATTAGACATTAAGCTTTTGTACACTTGTTTTGCAATTTTTCACTTAGTATAATATCACCTTGGTCCTAATCAGATCAAGTTTGGTATCAGAGCCAGGTTTTGGCAGATTGTATACGAGTGATTGCAGGTGTATGTACAATGACATTAGAAAGAGAGGAAGTAACTCCAACCATGATTGCGAGTATTCACTCCATCACGGAGAAGGTAGAACTACTCATCCAAGACTGTTGAGAAGAAGATGATCGAATCCAAGAATTAGAGGAGGCCAATCATCAACTTCGATTGGAGAATGCTAATCTTCGAAGGCTTCTAGAAGAAGCTAATCGAGAAAAGCAAAGTTTGCATGAGATGTTCCGAAGGGAGAATATCAAAAGGAGTTCTCTTCGCTCAAAGAGTGTGGGCATGTATGCACCAAGCCCATGAGTAGAGGGAAGTTCCTCCTACTCTTCACTCACCCAACATGGGAGCTCATCATACTCTCCACTTACCCCACTTGGGAGTATGTCTGCATCGTCAAAGATAAAATCTTTGCCGAAGCAAGAATTCCCTTGTGGCCATGGTAGATGGGCTAATTTTGGCTCAAAGGAGAATGCCAGCCACTATGTTTTTTGTGAACAACTGGAGTACTTGAGGCAAGCTCCTACCAACCATGGTGGTTGGATAGAAGCATCTTCTGCATCAGAATAGAAGGAAGAAGTTGAACATCACTCCATTGGAAGCTTTGAAAAGAACACGAAAGGCATTGGTGGGAAGCTACTATCCAAGATGAGATACAGCAGCAAAGGCTTGGGCATTTGTGAACAAGGCATGACCCTTCCTATTGAGGCAAAGCAAAGTCCTCGAAAGCTAGGATTATGATTTGGAGAAACTGCCAAGAACTCCGAAGCCTTGTCCAAGATGAATTCACTGGACCATGTAGAAGCTGAGTCTTCTATGAAGAAGGTCAAATCAGAGGGAAAGATCCAAAAATTTTGTAGCCATTGCCAGATAAGCGACCATTGGGTAGAAAAGTGTTGGAAGTTGTACCTAGCACTTCGACATTTCCCTAAGTTCATTACAGAGTCCAATCTGCCCAGAGCAGGCTGAAAAGAGACCAAGGTGGTACCTGACACCACTAGGCAAGAGATTAGGGCATAGGCAACACCAGTAGTCTCTACCACTCCTGAAGTAGTCCTTGGGGAAGCATAACAAAGGAGTGAGAAACCCCAAAAGGGAAGTTCCATAGAACAACTCTGAAAGAGTTGGGAATAGTTTTTTGCCAACTAGCGGTATCAACTTTTTGAGTATTTCCTTTTTAGGGTAACGTTGATTGTAAGCTAGTATGTTTTTGAGAATAAAACTAATTAAAATTGATTGTAATAGTTTATTTATGAAGTTTTATTTCTTCTTGATTGAGAACTTGTAAGGCTCTTAGAAGCCTTGTCTATTGTAAGCAGTGGAAAGAGATACTTGAAAACTTCTTTAGGATAGAAATTTGTTTCTTGTAGTTTCTTGCAGTTTCTTTTAGTGCGTAGCTTCAGTTGAAGAGCACTTTTTCAATAGAGTTGTTGAGAATGGTCAACAGTGACCTTGTAAGTTTTTAGCTTGAAGACTCAGTTGAGGCCATTTTGAAGATACGTCCAAACTTAGTTGAAGTTCTTGAAGGATGTTATCAATGACCTCGTTGTTTCAGATGAATGTGACCCGAGCTATATGGTGGAGCCTTGAATGGGCTATTTCGATGTACAAAGGTAAAGGATTATTTCAAGATGAGGCATAGATACCATGCTCGAGTAGTTGGAGGAGCAACAAAAGCATGTCCATAGATGGCGAGAGATGCAGAATGTGAACTACCTGTGAGAAGCACTGTGGGATAGGTTTATAATACTCAGTTTTTCCTTCTTGCTTTGGGTATTTTAAGTTCCATTTTTGAACTGCATCATGAGGAGTTGTGAATTCTTGCATTTCCAAAGTGTAAGGCGACACCAGGCTAATGCAATAGTGTGTTCGAGAGATTCAAATTATGGCAAGTGGTAAGATGCTGAATATGAGATGTTTTGAAGAAACTATACACTTTTGGAGGACCAAAAGTTCTTTAGTGGGGAGGTTTGAAACAGGAGGATCTTTAGGACCTAAAATTGAAGTGTTCCAATTTCTCTCGAAAGCAATGCCATTGCATAGAGCACAAAATTTTGAATTCGACGTAACTTGAATGGGCAAAAAAAGAGTTCGTATATCTGAGATATCATTGGTCAAAGCTGGTCAACTTAGGGATTAGGGATGAGAAAAAAGGTGAAAAATTCATCATCACCAAATTTGTTGAAGTTGGCATCATCGAAAAGGTCTTGTCGTCACAATTCCAACAACGTTCGTTGCGTCGAAAAGGGAGTTCATACGCAAAAGTTATGAGCAGTCAAAGATGCCCAAGAAAAGGGTTGATCAGTGACATGTCCATATGATGACATCAGCATGGTGATGTGGCAATGCACAATCAAAAGTGACATCAACATGCTATCTGATAGCCAGTCAAGAGTTGACACGTGTCATCCATGTGAGCATCAATGGAACAACCAGAAACAGACACGTGGCATAATGGGCCACTAGTTTCTTGCCACGTGGAATCCTTGCTAGTGTGACACGTGGCATCATTGGGGCATCGGCTGGAAGGGAACAAAAGTTTTTTTTGAGGTTTGACCTTCAACCTCTGAGTTCAAAGACCCAGGCCATGACTGTTAGACCACATGTTGACTTCAAGAACCATTGGCTGCAGTTTGTATTTAACCTGTACCTACTGAAAAATGAAGTCTAAAGAGCCGCCGGTGGGGGTTGAACACTCGACCCATGACCTGCTCAAAATATTGTGAGCTGCTTTGAGAAATTATAGGCGCAGATCACACTTAAGCCTTATCAATTATCCGATCACCTATTAAAAATAGGTTTATTTGTTAAATTTTTAACAACTTGCCCCCAAATTTTGATAAGGTTTATCCCCTTAAATGGCTAAAGGGGGATTTCGGATATGGGATGATAAATAAGCCCTTTATCCATTTTAGCCTAATTTTGGCATAATTTCTTGTATATAAAGGGGGGAATGTAGGCTTAGAAGGCATTCCTCATTTTTACAATCCTCATTTTTCCAATCCTCGGTTTCCCATTCATTCTTGCATCCTGGATTTCCCGTTCTTTCTTATTCGAAAGACATTCCAAGAAGAAGGAGAGGATTTTAGAGGAAATTATTGGAGAGCCACTCTATGATGCAGTTTTTCTAAGTTTATAGTCAGACCTTGTTTTAGGCAAAGTCATTTTGACTCTTCAGAAATTAGTCTTGCGCCTTGGTGCTTGTTACAAGATGATTTCAAGTTTGAATTTTGTACGACTTTGTGGATGGACTGTAGCACGTTGTAATAAACTTTCATAACATAATTTATGCATCGGTCACTCAATTGAGATTGACTCAGAGACGTAGTCCGTTCAGCCAGACGAACTCTAAGATCAAGCTGGTTCTCTCTTCTGTTCACTATTTCATGTGCTTTAATGTGCTTTTAAGTTTTAATTAACTTTTATTTTTGTATTGCACTAGCACATCGGGGGTGTTTCTGAATATTCAAATTCTTTGTAACTATCTTCCATTTGGTTTAGGTCATACTTAATGTTTAATGTATTTCCAGTTAAACATTAGACATTAAGCTTTTGTACACTCGTTCTGCAATTTTTCACTTAGTATAATATTGCCTTGGTCCTAATCAGATCATGAACTGCCAAATCCCTGGTTTGATCAACAAAATCAATATTTAAACCCTCTACAAGATCCAAATCAAAACCCTCCACAAGATGAAAATCAAAACTCTCCACAAGAAGAGCAAGAAATTTTGCAACCTCCACAGATTGAAAGACCTCCTCTTGGCACCCAAGACAACATAATGAATGAAATAGAAAGAGGGAAAAATGAATTAGATGGACTCATTGATAGGTTGAAATCTTCTGGAAAAACCAATCCAATGAGCGCACAATTGGCATCCTCCCTTGATTCCATTATGATCCATGTAGCTTCTGTTAGTGGTTAGTTGGATATTTGGCATGTTAAGAGGGATGAATAAAGAAAATATTATGCAAACAAATTATCCTATAAAGATGTATGAAAAAAGGAAATTAAAAAAAATTAGCATTTGTGCATTGTTTAAAAGCCTAGAGAATAAGACATTGTTAAACATACAACTAAAAGATTCCCCATCCATTGATGAATACATGATGATATTAGAAATAACTTTTGGGATAGATGGTGGATGGTCTTTGATTCCCCTCCCTACAATAATCACAAGGTTCCAATGTATTTCTTAAAGAAATTGTATTGCAAATTTTTCCTTGGGAAAATTCCCAATTATTTTGATATGTTAGAATCTCAAGGTAGAGGTGGGGGTTTATCATTGGAGAGTTCAAGGGCACATTGTGACCATAATGTAGTTAGGGCACCTGTTGTCAAGCCACAAAGTGAGCATGTGATTATTCCTTTAGTTGTGAAGGAACATGTAGAGACTAGTACTCCAGGGACTATCAATGCTTTGATGCAGACTCTCATTCATTGTGCTAGTCTATTAGTTGAGAAGGAGTCTTCTATGCATCTCGATCACATGTGGACATTATGTCGATCTGCATGCACATTTGGCAGTCATGTTGGAGATAGTATGGATGAAGGGCTAGTCACTGATGAGTTCCTAAGTGACACATTTGGCATTACCACAGAGGTAAATTAAAATTTAATAAACTAATTTGATCACATTTCATATGTATGGTGAATGACTAATTAATCAGCATGTATTGACATTGTTCAAAATTTAGGGTAAGAGTGTTAATGACACTAGTATAGATTCCTTAACCCCATTTTACATCTCATCAAAAAGTTGAGAGGTCTATATCAATTTAATAATTTAAACTAGCACATATATTTATTAAGTAATCGTATGAAGGATTGACAAAAAAAAGTATCTGTATGCATCAATTCTCTATTGGACCATCAACATTCAAAAGGGACTCTAAGCCTAGGCATGATACAAGCTTCATAGAGGTACATTTTTTTCATGTTAATTTAATTCATTTGATTATATTTGTTTCATTTTTCATGTTAAATGTAAATTTTATTATGGCATGCAATTGTTGATGTCTAAGATTCCTCCTCATCTTCGCTAGTCCATTAATTGTGGAGTTACTACCATAATGGCTAGTTCATAGCCATTGATCAAGTTATGAAAGATTTTTCTTAGTCTTAGTTGTTGTTTATAATACTTAATATTGAAATTTCAAATGTCATTTATAAGTGATTATATTGATTGAACTGTTGTAGGGCCTTATTACACCTGATCGTCTGCACGCCTTTGACCTGGATGTACAGAGTGACTATTTGATGGTGGTAAGAAAATAATTAATTTTGTGTGTACATATGTTTGATTTCAATGTATAATAATTATTGATTCATATCTACTATTTTTGTATCAACTCCAATTAGAGAAGAGCCTAAACAATAGGATGAGCGAGCATGTGAGGAAGACCCCATCATCCCCATCATCTCCCTCCACACAATGACCAAAGAACTCTAGGGATTTGTTTCATTCCCCTCATGGGAAGGAGAAGATATAATGATAGACACACATATATAGGCATTAGTGGACATATATGTTGGATGTTATGTTGCATCCAAAATGATGTAGAGTGCTCACACCAAAAGCTACTAGATTCCCAACAAGAACACTTTTAAGGAAAACTACCTTTCCCACCTTTCTAAGTTTCTTCAAAGATTCTTTCATTTTTGGTTACATAATTGGAAAAACTTCTACCCAACTTCACAGAATTACTCGATCACTTTCCCTATTCAAGACTTGGGAGGCAATAAGGGATAAATGAGAAAATTTGAGAAATGGATAATAATAAAGTTCTTGCTTCAAACTAACACCTTAGACACTTCAAGGAACACCTAATAACTATCTCAAAAACTTTAGTCTAACATATATTCCATCCTTCCAAGAGATTCTTCAACATTGTATAAGTGAAAACAATCTTTTAAAATCCTATGATTATATTTTCTTTGCAACAACATGTAATTTGCTGATTTTTGGCCAACTCTTCACAAAGGGAAGTGATTATGTTTCAAACCCATGAAATGGCTATTAAGACAACCAAGAAGACCCTTAACAGCTTCCACTAACTCCATTTAGTGATAACATGCAGCTAAAGTGGTGTTTCATTCTAAAAAAATATAGGTTTGCTATTCTAAATAGGAAGTAATGATATTTGACAATAACTCAATGATCCTAAATACAAGTTTAACATCAACAGTGATTTCTTGCCATATAAAAGGAAATTAATAATCACCAACACCTTATGCCTCCTCTAAATTCATAGAGGTTATTTTCATCATTTGACATCCATTCCAATTGATTACTAGTTGGTTTGATTGGTTACAAGGTTAATTTAAACATTTTCCAAAAAATTGCTAAAATTGCCAAAAAATGATTAGCAACTTTTATTGCAAAATGCAATTTTTGCACTAACTCTTCCTAGAACTTAAGAAAGTGGTTTTTATTAATGAATGGGACCTATATAAGGTTTAATAAATCTCAAAATTCTTACTGAGTCAACTTATTAACAAAAAAAACAAAAAAAGGAAAATTCTTAGGACTAAGGTAACTTGGGATTATCGGTGAGCTCAAGTTCCTTAACCTTACAAAAAAGGGTTTCCTTATTACCATAAAAAAAATTACATGTTCAAAATGAGGTGTATGATCATCCCTTTACCTTCTATCATGAATATCCTTCATTGGATGAGATGACATATCCAGTTGCTACCTAGGTGCCCTGCAACACAAGTTTTAGCATCACCTGAGATGGGGTCACAAAATCAAAATGGAATACAATCTCTAAAAAGAGAGGATATTTTAGGTCTCCACAACATGGTCTTGTAGCATGAGGAATTGCATCCATACCTCATACAATCTCTGAGATATGCCTCATCAAAGATCGTTTCCCTATGGCATTCAGTGACTCTTAGCAATGATTCAGTTTGGCATGTCTGAGAATGTTTGAGCACCCAAAAAGATGGGAGGATTTTGGGGATAGAGTTTACCTAGGCACCTAGAGCTAATGAAATAGATATTTCAATCCCACGATGAATGGTGAGAAAGATTGAGCAATTGGCTACTTTGTACAAGCCAAGACTACAAGTTTAAGTATCACCCAAGATGGGGCTACAAAATCTAAATGGAATCAGATCTCCAAAAAGTGAGAGAGATTATTGTAGGTCCCCATAACATGGTCTTGTAGCACCTATAATCATGTCCATACCTTGCATGAGCTCTGAGATATGCCCCATCAAAGATCGCTTCCCTATGGTATTTAGTGAATCTTAGGGACGATTCAGTTCGACATACCTAAGAATGTTTAAGTGCTCAATGAGATAGGAGGATCTTGGGACACTACAAGTTTTAACATCAGCCAAGATGAGGCCACAAATCTAAATAAAATTGGATCTCCAAAAAGTGAGAGAGTTTATTGTAGGTCTCTATAACATGGTCCTTTAGCACCTGGAATCGCATCCATACCTTGCACAAGCTCTGAGATATGTCCTGTCAAAGATTGTTATACTATGGCATTTAGTGACTCTTAGGGTTGATTCGATTTGGCAATCCAGAGAATGTTTGATCACTCAATAGGATGGGAGGAGCTTGGGGCTAGGGTTTACCCTATTACACAAATCTAAAAAAATAAACAGTTTGATCCCATGATGAATGGTGAGAGAGATTCAGTAGTTGGCAACTTTGTACTGGCCAATTCTACAAGCATCACCCGATATGGGCCTGCAAAATCTTAAAAAAATCAAATCTCCAAAAAGAGAGAGAAGTTATTGTAGGTCTCCACAACATGGTCCTATAGCACCTAGAATTGCATTCATACCTTGCATGAGCTCTGAGATATGCTTTGTCAAAGATTGTTGCCCTATGACATTTAGTGACTCTTAGGGTCAATTTGATTCGGCATGCCCGAGAATGTTTGAGTGCTCAATGGGATAGGAGGATCTTGGGGATAAGGTTTACTTGGCCACCTAGATCTAATAGAATAGATAGTTTGATCCCACAAAGAATGGTGAGACAGATTCAATAGTTGGCAACTTTGTACTAGCTAACACTACAAGTTTCAGCATCAACCAAGATGAAGCCACAAAATCAAAATGGTATCAGATCTCTAGAAGAGAGAGAGAGAGAGAGAGAGAGAGAGAGAGAGAGAGAGAGAGAGAGAGAGAGAGAGAGAGAGAGAGAGAGGGAGGTTATTTTAGGTGTCTATAACATGGTCCTATAGCACCTAGAATCATATCCATACCTCACATAAGCTCTGAGATATGCCCTATTAAAGATCACTACCCTATGGCATTTAGTGACTCTTAGGGTTGATTTGGTTCAAGATGCCCAAAAATTCTCAAGCAATCAATGATACAAGAGAAGCTTGGGAGTAGGGTTTAACTAACCATCTAAAGCTAATGGAATAGATAGTTCAATCCCATGATGAACAGTGAGAGAGATATGAGCAAGATATTTATGCCTAGGCCACTTTGTGCAAGATATGAGGAAAAGTTGCTAATTAGGAAAAATTGGATCTTTCTAAGTTTTTTGTTTGGATAGCCTAGGATTAGGTGCTTTTAGTTGTTTTTTAATAGTTTGGAACCTTTTCCAAGTCCTAGAAGTGAAATCTAGTGAACTTTGCAAAAGTTGCACTTTTTGTGCAAAATTGCAAAAGTTTTAAAAGTTGCTTAAAAATACAAATCTATCTGGAAATCTTCTAACCTTCAAAAATATGTTTCCCATGCTCATATACCCAAGCACAGATAGTTACAACTTTCCAAACTTCCATTTGCAACTTTTTACAAAAATTGCAAAAGTTGCTCAAGCAACTTTTTTAGCAACATTGCAACTTTTGAGCAATTTTTGCTCTTTACATATTTAGCTCAAATGGGTCAATCTAGGACTATTATAGGAACCTAGTTAAGATTCCTAGGACCTATTAGGTAACTAAATACCTTAGCTTCTAATGAATATTCAAAGGTGATGAATAAGAAATTGGCTACTAGCTATAGTTATTTCAAAAACATTGAAAACAATATATATTATTCTTTCAAGACAAATGAGGTACCAATTCTAAAAATAAGATTGAAATGATTCCCATCAATGACATGGCCAAGAACTACCTTTTTAGTATAGTGACCAATAGTTGGCCTGACTCCCCATGCCTTCTTATTCCTATGGAGGAAAGCTTAATATACAGAGGAATATATACAAAGGAATTGTAGCTACATCTATTAAATATACATAGGAAGATATAGAAAACCTACTTAATAGAGAGATTAATCTAAAAGAAATGGTCATTTAAGAAGAAAATGGTTATCTTGGTGCCATCTAGTTTATTCCAATTACTTAGGATGAAGAGGTAAAACCTATAGCGATTGGTAAAGAGTGCACATGTACACAAACACAAAGTTTTCAAATAGAGAAGTAATAAGTTCTATATAATTATCCATGGAGAAATGTGAAGTGAAGCCTCAAATTGGCCCATTAGTAGGCAAAGAATCTAGTCACACACTTCATTCCAACACCATAGATGTTTCAATTAGAAATGCATATTCATCAATGGCCTTACATTTATAGGACTTGGGAAGCCAGGATACTCGAGCTGGGCATGATCACTCAAATTTCTCATTAAAATATATTAATGATCTTAACTAAAAATCAAAAATCTCATTGCCACATTTAAATGAAGACTTGAGTTTAAATGTAGATTCTCAGTTCCCAAACATGTCCCAGTCAAGTAGATGACCAAGATGTTTCTTGAGTAAAGGGGATACTAGTTTATTAAGGTATCTTTATGATCTCACTTACATTCAGTTACTATTTTTTGAGCAGCTAGCCAGCTA
This sequence comes from Cupressus sempervirens, assembly GCA_028749045.1. Classification (NCBI taxonomy): domain Eukaryota; kingdom Viridiplantae; phylum Streptophyta; class Pinopsida; order Cupressales; family Cupressaceae; genus Cupressus; species Cupressus sempervirens. The sequence continues at coordinate 180,080,112 of CM053789.1, read as the reverse complement.
CTTTGGTGTGGGATTTCTATAATATATAATGTCCTCATACAAGTACATGCCATTTTTTGTAAACATTTTCTATTGTAAAGGATTAGTGAGCAATATTTGTAATGTCCATTTTTGGGACTAAAGAATATAACTATTAAAATCACAATGCTTCATAGCTATTGTGATGGAGATTATGTGCAATATCATTTTTCTAATTTTTATTTGGTCAATAATACTATATACATATGTAAGAGTAATCTGGCTTATATATATATATATATATATATGCTTCTTAATTGTTTGACTATTATGAATGACTTATCGCCTTTGGTTTGGAAAATTCTTTGTTGTATACAATACTCAATATTGGTATTTCTAAATATTTTTTATTAGTTAATGTTCATATATGCATATATATCCTTTAATGATGTTCCTTTTCTTTATTGGGTGCACTTGCTTCAGATTCTCAAAATGACTGTGTATTACCTATTGGAGGGTTGTGTCTCTTTGGTGTCTCGTCAAGAGTAGTGTATCTTCCATGCATCCCCTAATCTCTCTCTCTCTCTCTCTCTCTCTCTCTCTCTCTCTCTCTCTCTCTCTCTCTCTCTCTCTCTCTCTCTCTCTCTCTCTCTCTCTCAATGTAATGAACCAACTGGATCTACTCTACATTTTAATGTCTCAAGTATTGCCTCGTGGTCTAACTTAAAAACTTTCCAAAGAGCCTTATTATGTGGTTTCCCACCATATTTTATCAAGTGGATATTTGATGTGACAACAAGGTTTAAATAATGAAGAAACTTCCTCTCTATTTTCCAATCCTCAAATAACCACAAGTTAGGGTTCTCCATAAAATATTATATAAGCCATGTGCCAATTACAACCACCACACCAATATGGTACTCTAAACCTTCACCATCTATAACCGAGCGATCCAATTTTTGTTTGGCTTGGAAAAAATGACACAAATAATAATATGTTCCTTCTTCATTGTCTTCAAGTGCAATATCAACAAAAACATGGCCTCTAGTGATAAATGTACAAAATGTGGTCATTAATTCAAAAAAATACTTAGGTAAAAGTTATAAAGTTATATATATATATATATATATATATATATATATATATATATAACCATGTTGCACTAGATTAGATAAGTGATCAAAGTCAATGGATGAATCTATCTCTACCATTTGCAGTGCTTGTGGGGGATGATAGGTGTCAATTGGGTCCAAAACCTATATATTCCATTTGCCCACCCATTTAGTTGACTCACACTCATCCCAATTTTCCTCTAGGATGCCATTTTTTGTGTTTGGATACTCCATGAACCTGCATCATAGTTTCTAAAAGGGTGCAACTCACTTGGTCCTGTTAGTGTGCAACAATCCTCATATGGTGCAATGTTAGTATTATCTATCAACCAAAAAAAATCTACAAACCGTATACTCACCTTCCTTACCTGGACCAATTGTAGTGTTACACCACCAAATGATGGATTTTTCATCTATCAATATTTCTCCATCTTTGTACTTTAGTCTTCATGAGCTAAGGCTCTTTTAATGCATGCACATGCATCATCATGCTCTCCCTTTCCATGACTAGCCTCTATGAAATTCTACATATATTGAATTCTAGACAACTTATGCATCCTGCTCAACCAATAGAACATCTATGCATTCTTGAATTGAGATGCACAATTGTCTAGCCAAATAATGTGTTGATGATATAGTATTCACCTATTAGCCAAATCTCCATAAAATAGTTGAAAAAAACTATGTACAAACTCTATATAATGTGATCGATCATCGCTGATGTAAAAATGGTACTCCCTCAAAATCTTCCTATCATCTTGTGTACTTGTATGTGAATGCATGAATATTATGTGAACAAATATGGAAGCCTATTGAGAAGTATAATACTTTGTTTGCACCTCATTTTTTATTTTTGGTGTGTAGTTCTCTACAAATTCTACAACCAAACAATGGTATCTAGTGGAAATGTATCCTTGCACAACTCGAATTGCAAATCCAACCATCGAGCTCTATGTGTATGCCTTGCATACTTGTAAATAATTTTTTCACGAAAAATATTCATGAACTCATACACTAGAATATTTTCAATGACTAAATCACATCTTTTACCTTGTTTCCCATCTTTTATAGCATATGTCATTGTCTTATAGTTTTTGTAATCTACTATTTGATTTCCAATTGCATGTGTACTATCCATATGTTCACAAGTCGGTAAAAGTTGCAAAGAATCAAAAAATAAGCATATACCATCCAAGCATGATGTCTTGTAAAATTGTTGGCCATCTCCTATTTCACATAAAATGTTGGATATGAATTCCCTTGAAGATCTAGGTGGTTCATTTATGTCACAATCCTGCAAAACAAACTTAGAATGCAAAAACAGACATATATGCCTAAAAACATCAAAATGATTTGAAAATTCAATATGTATCCTACAATGACAAGTTGTGCATGTGTAACCCATCTCAAAAAATCTTTGACTTATTAAAATTTGAGGATACATACCAATAAATTTTTCAAAAAATTGTGTCTAATTTGAGTCCAAAAAAGGTTTTGCATGTGGGTCATGATTTTGGATACTAATCCTCCTTCTTACAACATCTCTTTGATTAGGGGAAACACGTGTGTTATTTGTCTAAATATCTTCAATCAATGATTTCAAAGCTTCTCTAATTTATTTATCCTTTCATGGTAGTCTACTGCTAAATGTCCATAACTCTTTTTTTTTTTATCTTCCAATCTCTCACACCTTAGCATGGCTCTGCTTAGAGTACCTCTATCAATTTTTAATTTTTTTCTTGTCTTTCTCATTAGTCGAGATTTCTTCATTTGGGTACTTACTATTGTTGATGGAAGTGTTGATCTTAGATTGGTTTTGAGAAGTGAGTGTCAACAAACTTAAGCCATTTACTTAGTTCATGTTGAACTAGTAATACATGTCGAGCACAACATGTAAATATTAGTCCATGTTGAGTTACAATGAGTGTCGAGCCACTCATGTATTGAATCACTCAAGTGCTAAGAAGATAGACCATGTTGAGTGATTCAAGAGCTGAGTAAATAGTGGATACCGAGCAATGCAAGTTTTGAGTCATAGTATAAAGAACAGTGGATGCTGAGCATTAGAGACTTCATATGTCAAGTGATATAGTTGGGACATATTTATTTGTAATGACACAAATAACTATGTAAACCATTTTTGAGCTGACTTAAGATTATATTTCGATATTTTGGAGATAAGGATGAATATCTATTTGATTTCCCTATGCAATTATATGCAGCCAATTTGAAAATGGGAAGGTTTAAGTGGCAAAATGGATGAATCTTAGCCATAGATTCATACCTAACCCTAAGTCACTATTTCTTCTTAAGGAGGACAAAACCCTACATAGTGACTTAGAAGTTATGAAGAAAGAGTGAATTGTAGAATCAGTTAGAGAAGAAGAGAGGATAGAGAAAAGGATACAACATTGATACATTTGATCGAGAAGGATCAAGAAGATAAGTGTTTAGAGGTGATTTGTTATCAAGAAAGCAAGTGCTAACTACAGGATTAGTGCTAAGACATTTTAACAGGTGATTTCAATGAAAATCTCTTAATAGAGTAGTCCTACCAAGTTGTATAAAATTCTTTAACAGGGTTCTTACTTAGTTGTAAGTTGATGTCCTCTAACAAGGCACACTTCTAATAGGGTGTTGAAATCCTCTAACAAGGTGAGACCTAGCAGTCTTTGTAAGCCTTTAATAGGGAAGACCATTTACAAGGTTGATCATGTTTCATGGTCAAAACATTGTAACCTTCATTGGATACACTTTATTATTGCAATAGTGAAGATTTTTGGGTGTCATCCCCACCTCAGTTTTACCTTCTCACTTAGAGAGTTTCTGGGTTATCATATCTAGTGTTATGTGTGTCATTGCTTTCATGTTTATATGATTTAGATGTATATGCTTTACATCTTATTTTAGTTTATCTATTGAATGCATATAATGGATGTGTGGTGAAAGTTTTTTGGGTCCAAGTTTGAACTATTGATTCATCCCCTCTCTCAGAAGTTTACCTTTCCTATTGTAATTCCAATAATTGGTATCAAAGCCTTGTTCTATGAAAGAGAAGCTTTGCAACTTTGAGGAAAGATCTTGAAATGGAAGTCTACAAGTTGGAAATGTAAGGAAACTCAGGTGCAGAAACAGCTTCCTACACTAATCTCATAAGGAAATTATGATGCAAATCCTATTAAAACTTTTCGCTTACAGATTTGTAAACAACAACAATATTGTGGCCAACAATGCATACATAAAAATAGATAGAGAAAGAAACACAACACAAGGATTTGCCGGTGGGGAAAAACCTTTTGGTAAAACAACCCCACCCCTTCAGAAATTGCACAATGTATTATCTTCAACAAAAGGTTACAATACACTTGCAGTGCAAGCTCAATAGCAACAACAAAAGACTCCAGTAGCTACTCGCAGTACCAACAATACACTCTCTCACATCACTTCTCTTCGCAACCCTAAAAAATGCTTATAACATGCGCTTCACTTTAGGGCTACTCCCAAAGGTAAACCATATTAGGGTTTTACCATTCTCCGAGAAAATAGGAACCCCACTATTGGGGTAGAGTGTACAGTACTCAAATATCTTAGTTGCCACATGTCTTCACCTGTCATTGAATCTTTCTAACATTGCTCTTACGTGTCATAGGAATCCGTCGTAACCGTTTTAGTCATGATCTCCTTACACACAATTCAAGATTTCAACACATCAACATTATTTGCAAGAAATACATTTTACAAAACAAATACTAAGAATAGGAATTATACAAGGTTGAGACACCTTATTCCTAACAGGAAAAGACTATTGAGAATTGGAAAATTGAAATACATCTTATACTACATCAACTAAATGAAGTAAGAGAAGCTCTAAAGAATTCCTTGAAGAGAAGGAAATAAATTTCTATTGCAAAGAATGACACATAATACAAATAAAAGGACACCGCTAAGCTATTTGTAGATGGAGACTTAAATGAATTTGATGCAGCAGTTGTAGATCTAATGAAAAAAATAGAATCCAAGCTGGGGAATTCAAAAATCTCAAGTTGGAACAAGAATCACAAGCCATACTGGTATGTGAAGTGGTTGAACAAAAGAAGAAAGCCATGGAAGACAAAGCCGTGATTGAAGAAGACAAAAGAGTTTTGGCAAAGAGACTAGAAGACAAGTTAATAGAATTAAACAAGATTTCCAACATGCTATTGGATACTCTAAGTTAAATGATGAATACCCACTATGAACTAAATGTCAAAGACATTGAGATAACTATATTAAAGTTGTAGAATGAACAACTGTAGAATGACCTAAATAGAGAAAAGAAATTTGCTAAAAAATTTAACAAACCAAATGAAGCCATCAAATACTTTAATCAATTACTGAGATCCCCTAGATCCAACAATGATACACTTGGACTAGGATACACAAGCATTGAAGAAGGAGAGTCATCCAAAAGTGTTAAAGAAAGGAACAACAAAGGTAAGAACTCCAAACCTACTTTTCATAATTGTGTTAAGAAAAGACAGACTACTAATGTGTGCAGGAGCAAAACTACAAATTAGAATGCTAAGCCTAAGAGTGTGGTTCATTACCATAAGTGAAAAAAGAAAGGTCATCAAGCACATGAATATAAAACCAAGACCATGAACACACAAATATTTGAAGGTAAATGCTATAACTATCAGAAGTATGGACATAGAGCATTTGAATGCAAATCCAAATCCATGTGGTCATCAAACAAGCAAACAAAGGTAAGGAACAATAGAAACTCTTATAATTTGGATTATAATAAAAGATATATTTGCCATTATTGTCAAGAATATGGACATGTTCTTGAGAAATATATTAGGACACACTTTAGTGGAAACTACAAAAGATGGTTGAGTCAAACCACATGCTTTAGCTGTTTGAAGACTGGTCACATTAGAAATATTGTCCAACTAGGTCAAAGGCACCAAGTTGTGAATTTGAAAAAGGTAAAGCCAAGGTAGATGTTGAACACATCAAAGATGAGATGAATAAGACATGGAAAAAGAAAGATGATTGCAACACATCAAATGGAGAAGGGATCACTTCACCCAATGGGTCAAGTGATCACACCTCATCAAACTAGGTAATCAAGAGGTATGTGGGACTAATATTTAAAGGTTATATCATACATCAGTTCCAAAGGAGATGGTACTGAAAAGATTACATTAGCATGAATAAAGATGCAAGATATTGTTAAAAAAAATTCAAGAAAAATCTTTAAGTTTTTCATGTTGTTTCTGAGTATGAAATATTTCCTATGTATGCTAAGTGGAATGTTAGAAGATGTTGAGGCATCTGACTAGATAGTTGATGTTGAGCTCATAGTAACTAAAAAGTGATGAAAATGTCAATGGATGCCTGAGTTAACAAAGGGACAAATTGATAAGGTTGTGAAGAAATATACAATTAGGTTCACACCTAAATATAGAATCTTTAGTATTCTCCAAAATAATATTGAGGATGTTGTTAAGAAGTCAACACAAATATGGAAACACATTTATGGGTTAACCACAATGAAGAAAGGAGAAACTGACCCTTTAGAGACTAATGATGATGATAAAGTAGGTGGTGACAAAGACAACATTTTTGGTGGAGAGACATAAGTGAACGAAGCTGACAAGGCAATAGTTGAGCCTGAGCAGCAAGAAGAATAGAGTGTGCATGACACACAATTGTCGAGTGTTAGTCCTCCCCATGACACAATAAAGACCATTGAAACTATAATTTTCAATGACATATCTGATCTATTATCTTGGAACATCAATCCTCTTACTACAGAAGACTTGAAGAAGATAATAAATCAATCAATGTTGTAGGCTAAACTTTGTGAAAATCTAGTTTTGGTCAGTGTAGATGAATTGCAAAAGGTAGTAATTGATGTCACAAGGGAAAATTTGAATCCACAAGAACCACCTTCTATCATCTCTTCAATTACTCATGTACAACCTTTGGTCCAAATGACAGTAGATACATTTGCCAAGGTTGATACAATTGAGAAGAAGACAACAGAAGAGAAAGACACCATTGCAGGACAACAGGAAACAAGATAGATAGATTCATATGTACCTATAGCATAGGAATGATGTGCTAGTCAAGTCATAGTGGTAGACCTAGGAAAGCTTGAAGAGAGTGAGCTAACATCGAAGGTGAAGGAACAAGTAGCCACCCAAACACCAGTAGCCTTACTAGCATCTGGAACTCCTTCTACTTAAACTCTTTACAAGCTAAGCACGAAAGCTATTCCATTGGAAATCTCAATGCCAAGCCCAAGCTCATCAAAAGTTGAAAAGGTAATATATTATGAAGATATATCTCTTGATGAAGAAATTGTTCTTCCAAATTATGATTATGATAATTTGACACTAAAACAAATAGGCATATTGCAACAGGCCTTCGAAAGGAAAAAGCATCAAGAAATGCTTAGGAGAGAACATAGGTAGAAGAAAGAATTTTAAGATATTAAGGACATCTTTCTAGATGCATTTAGTCTGCCAACTCCTGAAGAGACCAAGCCACTAATAAAACAACTGAAAATATAGTGGAGAAGGTCAATAATGAAGACCTTGATACAAATGCTAAACTTTTAGAATGGTTAGAAAAGAAGTTTCAAAAGTGAATGGGAAAATATCTAATGAAATATCACTAACACAAGTTGCATTGGCAACTAAGGTTTAGGATGTGAAGAAGGTACTTGAGAATATATTCTCATTGTATACAAAGTTATGTAATCCAACACTCTTCACCCAAGAAACCAAAGTCGCATTTTGAGCCTAGAAAGAAATATCAATATATCAGGTACAAGGCTACCTCTGAACCCAACTCAAAGTGGAGAAGCATTGTAGGACATTGCTGCAATCACATAGTTAGTTAGCTATATTTAAAATGGAGGAGGCCACCATAAAGGCAAAATTTACAAGCATACAAGCACCTCTCACCCCACATATGGAGATATTGCACAAGGAGCTAGGCTATGCTGAAACTCTACTAAAGAAAGACCCAAATATTTCTACTTTAGATGGTCTCGTACACCTTGCTATGAGCTTGAAGTCCAAATTAAATCTTTTGATGTTGCATGTGAGAACTACGATGTGGCTCTCAAGATCATAATGGATGTCCATAGATCTTTTATGGACAAACACACTATATGTGTATAGCCCATTTGACATAAGTGTCAAAATGGGGGAGATATATTGTTAGGGAGATATAATACAGTTTTGGGGGAGATATAAGTGAAAGATAAGAATAAGAAAGGGGGAGATACATCATTGGGGGACAAATAATTTTTGGGGAGAAATATTTTTTTGGGAGAAAAGAGAAAAATGAAGAGATATCAGCTAACAGAGAGCATGAAAGAGTATCAACGCATTGAAGTCAAAGTGTATCAGTAGAGACACATTTACTTAGAGAGGAGCATAGATTTTTGGATATAGAATAGACATATTAACTCAGGAGGAGTTATCAAATTTTGACGTACACAAGTTATTGCAAAAATTTTATATTTTCAAGTTTCGTATATAAGTCAAGTCATGGATATGTTATGCTCGAGAGATCAAGGTTGATAATGTATATTCAAGTGTTTCTAAAACTCATGTCAAAGGTGGAGATTGTTGATCTCAAATTGGTTTTGACAGGTGAGTGTCAACACACTTAAGCCATTTACTTAGTTCAAGTCAAACTAGTAATACATGTCGAGTTACAATGAGTGTCGAGTCACTCAAGTGGTGAGTAGATAGATCATGCCAAGTGATTCATGAGCCAAGTAAATAGTGGATGCCAAGCAATGCAGGTGTCGAGTCATAGTATAAAGATTAGTGCATGCTGAGCATCAGAGACTTCATATGTTGAGTGACATAGTCTGGACATATTTGTTTATAATGGCGCAAACAAATATGTAAACTATTTTTGAAGTGACTTAAGATTAGATTTTGATATTTTGGAGATATGGACGTATCTCTATTTGATTTCCCTATGCAATTATGCAACCAATCAGAAAATGGGAAGGTTTAAGTGGAAAAATGGATGAATCTTAGCTATGGATTCATACCTAACCCTAAGTCACTAAGTCTTCTTAAGGAAGATGAAACCCTAAACTCAAGAGAGTGTGTGTAGGGAATTAAAGGAGCAAAGAGAGAAGTTTGCATGCACAAATAGAGCATTATAGTGACTTAGAAGTTATGAAGAAAGAGTAAATTATAGAATTAGTTAGACAAGAATAGAGGATAAAGAAAATGATACAACATTCAGACATCTGATCAAGAAGGATCAAGAAGATAAGTGTTTGGAGGTGATCTATTGAGTGTTTTGCATACCTTGAACTGAAGATGGTGTGCCTTGGCAATAAGATGCAAAAGATGGAATATCACCTCCTTGATATGTTGATGTTGTGCCTTCAAAATGACATGATGGAGTGTGTACATCGTCAGATGTACAAATTAGCATCTCTTCAACATGAGATGATGATATGACTCCAACATTGAAAGATGGTGTAGCTTCACCATTCAATTATCTTCTTGAGCATAACAGTTTCATTTTTTCTTTTTATCTTTTTAATTCTTCCTCTTTCTTTCTTTGTATCAGTGGTTCTTGTTCCTCTTGGAAAGACAATTCTTCATTATTGCTTTGCAATTTTCTTTGTTCATGTAGTAGTTTCATTTTATCTCTTTTAATTGCCAAATCTCTCTCCCTCTCTTCTGTTGTTTGAGTTTTCGATTTCTTCTTTAGCATGATGATGATTTCTATATGTCAAATTATTCAAACATTTGAATTACTTACAATTTTTAAATTACAAATCATTCAAATACATATACAAATTACAATTTTTTCAATGAATACACAACATATATTAAACAACTTGTCAATTTTCTAACCATTTCCAAATAACAATTCATTCAAACATACAAATTTCAATGAATTCACTATATATCAAACAACTTGTCAAATTATAATCAAATTTGTCTCTATTAAGTAACAAAAAATATTTAAAAAGGACTGCACTAACCTTTTTTTTAGAAAGAATATTCAAAAATCCTTCAAATAATGTATCTAATGATTGAATTTGGTGTTTGCTATCTTAAAATAGAATGAAAGAATGTTCAAAAAACCTTCAAATAGTGTATCCAATGATTGAATATCATGTTTGCTAACTTCCAACAACATGAAACCTGTGTTTTCTATTGGAACAACAGAACAAATAATAGACAAAAAAAATGGATTAGTATTGACCCAAACTTTTGTTATCACCATTTTTTGGTGTTTTCATATAGTGCATACGCCCTGTAAAGTGCATGTGCAGCATAGTGTGTACGCACTATGTGAAAAATCTATCTCTCCCTATCCCAACCTCTCCCATTCCCTACCCTCTCTCTCTATCTCTCTCCCACCCCCTACTCTTTCTTTGCCATCCCTACTCTCTCTCTCACTCACACACACACACAAACACACACATCCCATTCTCTCTCTCTCTCTCTCTCTCTCTCTCTCTCTCTCTCTCTCTCTCTCTCTCTCTCTCTCTCTCTCTCTCTCTCTCCCTCTCCCACTGCCTACTCTCTCTCACTCTCTCTCCCATCCCCTACTCTCTCTCTCATTCTCCCACCCCCAACTCTCTCTCTCTGCCTCATCCCCTACTATCTCTCTTGCTCTCCCTCTCCCACCACCTACTCTCTCTCTCTCTCTCATCCTCTACTCTCTCTCTCCCACCCCCTACTCTCTCTCACACACACTCCCATCCCCCTACTCTCTCTCTCTCTCCCTCTCTCTCTCTCACACATCCCCTACTCTCTCTCCCTACTCTTTCTCACTCTCTCTCTCCTCTCCCATCCCCTACTCTCTCTCTCTCTCGCTCTCCTTCTCCCACTCCCTCTCCCACCACCTACTCTCTCACTCTCTCTCTTCCATCCCCTACTCTCTCTCATTCTCCCACCCCCTAATCTCTCTCACTCACTCTCCTATCCCCTACTCTCTCTCTCACTCCCATCCCCCCCTCTCTCTCTCTATCTCACTCTTCCTCTCCCACTCCCTCTCCCACCACCTACTCTCTCTCCCATCCCCTACTCTCTCTCTCTCTCTCTCTCTCTCTCTCCCCCACCCCTTACTCTCTCTCTCTCACTCTCTCTCTCCCACCACCTACTCTCTCTCACTCTCTCTCCCATCCCCTACTCTCTCTCACTCTCTCCAATCTCCCATCCCCTACTCTCTCTCTCTCCAACCCCCTACTCTCTCTCACACACACACTCCCATCCCCTTGCTCTCTCTCTCTCCCCCCCCTCTCTCTCTCTCACACACACTCCCATCCCTCTATCTCTCTCCCACCCACTACTCTCTCTCTCTCTCACCCATCCCCTTGCTCTCTCTCTCCCTCTCTCTTTCTCTCACACACACATCCCCTACCCTCTCTCTCCTCTCCCATCCCCTACTCTCTCTCTCTCTTGCTATCTCTCTGCCACTCCCTCTCCCACTACTTACTCTCTCCCTCACTCTCTCTCATCCCCTAGTCTCTCTCTCATTCTCCCCCCTACTCTCTCTCTCACTCTCTCTCCCATCCCTACTCTCTCTCTCTCCCACCCCTTACTCTCTCTCTCTCACTCCCATCCCCCCACTCTCTCTCTCCCTCTCTCTATCTCACTCTCCCTCTCTCTCTCTCACTCCCTCTCCCACTGCCTACTCTCTCTCTTACTCACACACACTCTCTCATCCCCTACTCTTCTCTCTCTCCCCCACCACCTACTCTCTCTCTCACTCTCTCTCTCCCATCCCTACTCTCTCCCTCTCTCTCTCTCCCCCTACTCTCATACTCACTCTCTCTCCCCTCTCCCATCCCCTACTCTCTCTTACACACACTCCCATCCCTCTCTCTCTCTCCCACTTCCTCTCCCTCTGGGGCCACCTGCTCTCTCTCTCTCTCACTCTCTCCCTCTCCCACTCCCTCTCCCACCACCTACTCTATCTCTCACTTTCTCTCTCCCATTCCCTTCTCTCTCTTGGGCTACTCTCTTGCTCTATCTCCTCTCCCATCCCCTACTCTCTCTCTCTAACACACACTCACATACCCCCCTCTCTCTCCCTCTCCCACTGCCTACTCTATCTCACTCTCTCTCACATCCCCTACTCTCTCTTTAATTCTCCTACCCCCTACTCTCTCTCTCTCTCCCAACCCCTACTCTCTCTTTCACACACTCCCATCCCCATGCTCTCTCTATCTCACTCTCCCTCTCCCACTCCCTCTCTCACTACATACTCTCTCTCACTCACACTCTCTTTCTATCATCCCTTACTCTCTCTCTCTCCCACCCCTACTCTCTCTTGCTCTCTCTCTCTCCCATCCCTCTCTCTCTCTCTCTCTCTCTCTCAGGTGACTCTCTCCCCTCTCCCATCCCCTACTCTCTCTCTCACACACATAATCCCATCCCCCCCATTCTCTCTCCCCCTCTCCCACTCCCTCGCCCACCACATACTCTCTCTCCCTCTCAATCTCTCTCTCCCATCCCCTACTCTCTCTCTCTCTCTGCCACCCCCTATTCTCTCTCTCTCTCACTCTCTTTCCCATCCCCTACTCTCTTTCCCATCCCCCCTCTCCCACTCCCTCTCCCACCACCTACTCTCTCTCCCATCCCCTACTCTCTCACTCTCTGCCACCCCCTACTCTCTCTCCCTCTCTACTCTTTCTCTCCCATCCCTTAATCTCACTCTCTCTCTCTCTCATACCCTACTCTCTCTGCCACCCCTACTCTCTCTCACACACTCTCTCCTATCCCCTACTCTCACACACACTCCTATCCCCCTCTCTCTCCCACCCCTACTCTCTCTCTTCCTCTCTCACTTCCTCTATCTCTCTCTTCTCTCCCATCCCCTACTCTCTCTCTCACTCTCTCTCATCCCCTACTCTCACACACACAACCATCCCCTTCTCTCTCTCTCTCTCTCTCTCTCTCTCTCTCTCTCTCTCTCTCCCCTATCCCCTAATCTCTCTCTCCCACCCCCTACTCTCTCTCTCACACACACACACACTCCCATCCACTTCAATCTATCTCCCCATCCCCTAATCTCTCTCTCCCACCCCCTACTCTCTCTCTCCCATCCCCTACACTCTCTCTATGTCCCTCTATCCCTATCCCACCTTCTCTCTCTCTCTCTCTCTCTCTCTCTCTCTCTCTCTCTCTCTCTCTCTCTCTCTCTCTCTCTCTCTCTCTCTCTCTCCCACCTCCTACTCTCTCTCATTCTCTACCCTCTTTACCTCTCTCCTTCCCTCTATTGAAATTTAGGCTTCAAGTGTGCATGCACTATGAAAGCTTAAATTTTAAAATGCTTTAAATACCACATGCACTCTATAGCATGTGCACGCTATTCAAAGCTTTAGATTCTACCAATCCTAAGGCTTGGTTTTTCCTTGTAGATCAAACCCAAAAGTTTGGAGTCTCTAAACTAGTCTGAAACATGTTTTTTTGCAAACATACAAAAAATGATTGATTTTTCTTATGTGCTCTCCTTCAAGTTTCCTCGTGGTTGAGCATCGATAAAATTAGGTTACATGACATTATAGGTCTCTATGTTAGCTATATAACCATATAATTTATTTTTTATTTCAACTATTCCAAGCCTTTCAACTATAATTTCTTTTGAATGTATGTCCATTTTCTGTCAAAAATCAACGTGTACTAATTGGGTTGTAGATTTTAGCTCATTCATCAAATTTTGCAACAACTTAGTTTTTAAGAAACTAGACTCCATTCTACACACTTTGGAAAAAAAGCTTTTATTTTAGATTAGTTTTCAATCATTTCTAGGGGGAGCACACAGATATTTCATGTTTTTGGGATGTGTCCAATTAAAAAATTCATTAAAAAATACACATTATAAAATTACCCAAAAAATCTGGGATAAACTACACAATCTTAGGTAACTTTTGACTAGAGTGATGAAAGAATTTCAAAAAAAAAGTTAAAATTGTAGGGGGGCCACAATTTACACTTTACATTTTTTCTAAATAAATAGTACCACTTTCTATGGCCCCCTTTTTTGAGAACCTAAAACTAAACCATTTTGGAAAAAAATTAGTAGTTTAGAAACTAGAATGAAAGGACTACTACTTTTGTTTTTTTCATATCTTAAAAATTTGAGTGTAACTATCTTCAAATTCTTGTCAAAGTTCAAAAATTATTGATTTTAGAAAAAATGTGGCCACTTGTACCCCCCTTTTGGCACCATAACTTGGTGCAGTTACCCATGAGTTAATTCAAGGTGGTAAGTCATAATCCTTCCTTTAACTAAGACAACTTGTGTGATAATATTAAGCATAATATAGATTTGTTAGGATTTACACATGTTGAATTTGATAAGTTAGGAAAGGTTGATATGAATAAGGTGGAAGATTCTATATATGATATGATGACCACATTTAAGACCACACCTATTGAGATTGCTATTCATTACCCAAAAGTCTATATAGAGTTGAGTAGAAATGGAAATTTAGTTTACAAACTGAAAGATAGATTAGGGAAACCACATTAGCCCAAGTCATGCCTGAATTGCCCAAAAAAATGATTGATGAGGCTATGGAGTTATGAAAAGGAAAATTTACCCTAAAATATAGAGAGTTTCATATCTTACAGAAGAACATAGAGGACGTGGTAACCAAAAGCACAACTATTTGGAAATCAATCTATGGGCTGTCCACTAGAGCAATAAAAGAGAAAGGTAAGCATGGCATGAAAGAGCCTAAGAAATTTAATCAACAAGAAACATAGACTGCACAAGAGGTATCAATCAAGGATGGTAGTGTGGGAGGTAATGAGAATTCAATAGAAGAAGATGCCACAACTGGGGAAGAGAAACATGATGGAAAAAGTGTTCAATATGTACAAGTGCCAAGTAATAGTCCCCCACACATAGACTAAATGAGTTAGCATGACTCAATAAAAATCAAGGATGTTCTTGACAATTCTGTTTAGAACATTAATCTTCTGACTGATGATAACTTAAAGAAGATAATGAAGGATTCCACCATGGTAGCACAATTATGCAATAATTATGTACTAGTGAGAACAAATGAAATTGACAAGAAAGATGTGGAAAATGAAGGGGAGAAGCAAAATAATACATCTAGTATACCCCCTTCATCTATAGAGGTAAAAGTTATAGAAGATCAAAGTAAAAACACTAAAAAATAAAGTGTTACTACTACAATACTAGTTGCATTACCTCTACTGTCACTCATTTCAACTAAGAAAGCCTTAGTTGCAATTGAGAAGGATAGAACTAAATTCAAACTAGGTTAGGAAACAAGTCCTACACCTACATCAGAAACACAAGATGAAGATCAGAAAGAGGCAAGTCAAGTTGACAAGTCTTGAAGAGTTGAAGGTGACTACTACAACATAGGAGTGAGTAGCCATATAGACCCTGGTTACCCTACCCATTTCTATTATTCCTACTGGTAGTCAAGCAAAGGTCGAGAACTGATGCCACACCATTGCAAATATCATGGCCAAGTGCAAAAACATCCAGAAGATTAGATGATATATCTTATGGAGATGTAAGCCTCGACATGGTGATTAAAGTACCCAAGTTTGATCTTAACACAATCACCATTGAGCAAGTGAGCATTCTACAGGAAGCTCTATAGAGGAAGAAACCAAGAGTTTCTAAGAATGGAGCACAAGAAGAATTAAGTTCTTCATGATATCAAAGACATATTCCTTGATGTAAATAGAAAATATTGTTAATAAGATAAGTGATGAAGACCTGGACTCAAACACCAAACTCTTAGAATGGTCTAAAAGGAAATTTCACACTAAAGTACTTGAGAAGATATCTAGTGCCATTGCACTACGATAGGTTGATCTAGCAACCAAGAAGGAGAGTGTGAAGAAGGTGTTGGATAACATATTCTCACTTTACACCAAGATCTATAATGTGAATTTATTCACACAAGAAGTTCAGAGAGCTATTGAAAAACTACAAGTAGATCTACAAAAAATAGGTAATACTCTTAAGCCATCTCCTATTCAAAGCCAAGCTCATTTTCAAAAGTTACTGTCTACTCAAGGTCAGTTAGCTACGTTACATTCACAAGATGCAAACATAAGGCTATCTTGATCAGTATTCAATCCATGTTGACCCCACACATGGAAGTGTTGCATAAGGAACTAGCCTATGCTAAAACTTTGATGGAGAAAAATTCTCTTCTTTTTGCTCATGGTGGCTTTATTGACCTTTTTGCCTAGCTAGATGTCCAATGCCAATCTCTAGAGGTAGCATGCAACAATTGGAAGGCACGACTAAAAATCATCATGAAGATTCATAATTTTTTTTGGGATAAACACACTATTATTGTACGAGCCAAGACATAAGTGTGATAAAAGGGGGATAGTAAAGAAAAAACACCTGTAGAACACAATTTTGATAGAACAAAACTTTGGAGTACTAAGTAGAAATAGGGGACAACAATAGACCAAAAAATTTACTCAGTAGGAGTTATACAAAATTTAGCTACAAAAAGCAACCATGAACTCAGGGGGAGTTATGAAGTTTTGGAGAGGTATGATAGTTAAGTCATCAATTTTGCAATTTTGCAATTTCGTATGGGAGTAGAGTAATGTATACAAATTGTCTAAGTGATGCTCATATTGATGTTATATATGCATGAACAAGTGTTTTTGTCACTCATGTCAAAGGAGAGATTTTTCATCTGATTTTGGTTTTGACAAATGAGTGACAACATACTTAGGTCATATTCATAGTGTATGATGAGTGATCGGAGCAAGCTGAGTAATCAGTGCGAGCCAAGTGATCAAAGCATGTTGATCGAGCATCAGTGTCTAGAAAATACATTCCAAACAATATACTTAGTTAGTGCCAAGTAGATGGTTAATGTTGAGTCCCTCTAGTGATGAGAAAGTCTATACATGCTAAGTGATTCAGGTGCTAAGTAAACAATGGATGTCGAGTCATTCAAAAGCCGAGTTACAACATTGAAGAGATAGTGAATGTTGAGCATCGAAGCCTTTGGGTGCTGAATAAATAGTTTTTGGTATAGTTTTTTGTAATGACACAAGATTCTATGTGAACCATTTTTAGGCTAACTTAAGGATTGTTTTATGATTCTACAAGATAAGTACAAATGTATATTGACTAGTCCTATGTAGTGCATGCAACCAATCAAATAAAGGGATGAAATAAGTAGAAATATGGATGAATCAAAATCTTTGATTCTAACCTAACCCTAGTCCACCAATTTTTTTATAAGGAGGAAAAACCCTAAAATATTTGTGAGCCTAGAGTCATTGAAGGAGATGAATGGTAAGTGCAGAGAGAGTATTCATGATGACTAAGGAGGTTGTAATGGAAGAATGAATTGCAAAATCAGTTAAAGGAGAACATAACAAAGCAGAGAGAGGATAGAGGAGACATTTATGATCAAAAGAATCAAGCACACATTGGGAAAGAGAGGATTTGGTATCTAGTAGAGAGGTGCTAACCAAATGATCATTGTGTTGAATCATTTAAATAGGTGATGCAGACTAAATCTCCTAACAACATAGCCTTAACATGTTTTTGAGTTTTGACAGAATTATTGTAAATCTCTTAGCAGAGAGCTTACTTTATTGTGAGTTAAAGTCCTCTAACAAGGCACACTTTTAGTAGGGTGTTAAAATCTTTTAAGAGGGTAAGACCTAACAGTCTCTGTACACTTTTAACAGGGTAGACCTTTCACATGGTAGATCATAGTTTATGATCAAACAATTGTAACCTTCATTTGGTACACTTTTCAACTGCAGTAGTGAAGATTTTTGTGTGCCATCCCCACCCTAGTTTTACCTTCTCATTGGAGGGTTTTTGGGTAACCAATATCTTGTGTCAAGTGTTATTTACTTTATATTTTGAATGATGTGCATGGATAGTTAATTTCAGTTTACATATTATCAGATGGATGTATGAGATGGAGTGTTGATTCACACCCCTCCCCCCATCCTCCTCTCAAAATTCACTTTCCCATAGTTATTTCCAATAGTTATTAAAAAAATGTCTTTCATATTTTTCAAAGATAAACAATTTTATTTTAGCAATTATGTTTTTAGAATAGTACTTAAAAATGTAACTTGTATATTATCTTTCAATTGTCAGATACTTTTGTGTGTTTAACATGTGTTTAGGGCATGCTTAAAGAATGTACATAGGTGAATCAATTTAATTTCAAGTATATAAAATAATAACTTTTTGAACATCATAATTTCATATTATGTTTTGCATTTCAGGTTTGTACACAATCGGGATGTTGGACCAAATATCATCACTAGATTGGGTGAGATAATGTATGCAATGAGTGATGATGAAGACATCACAACTTGTTTGATAAAAAAAATCATGGAGGAATTCAAAGAAGAGAATAACTTTATTGATTACTTTCAAAAGACTTGGTTTCATGACCAGAGTCATACTATTTAGATCATATAGTATATAATTTATTATGTTTTATTTGCACTTGTACGCATTCTTTTATTATGCATATGCTAAGACAACATTATACTTTTGTATAGCAATGTGGGCAAAAAAAATAGAGGTTTCTCTTAAGAAAACCAAGAAACTAATGCTTCTGTCATGTCCCCTTTTCAAATAATTAAAAAATAATAATCTTTGCTAAGGCAGGCAGGCCCAAGAAAGTGAAGTTTCGGAAAAGGGGGGTTAATCTTTGGAAACCGTTGGACTAGTAAATGAAAATTATTATTAAAATATGTTTCATTAACCTCTCATGGATGTGAGTTACAATTATGCCCTCTTTTAAGGGGTTTGGAGGCATTTTGGGCAGATTCCAGAACTTGATTTTTGCTCATTCTTTGTTATTCTTCAGAGGCTGCCAAACCTGTGGAGAAGGAGACCCAAGAACGGGAGTTTGCAGGTTTCCAGGGAGACCCAAGAACAGGAGTTTGCAGGTTTCTAGGAAGGCTAAGGATGGGAGTTTGAAGCCATTCCATGTGCATGCTCATACAGAGTTTGCCTTTGTGCTGAACAGTGCAGATTTGTGGGTTTTCGGGTGTGTTTTTTGTATGAGTTTGGTGTTTTCAGTTGAGTATTTCATATCAGTTTGGGTTGCTGCTGTATTTCAGACTTTAAGGTGTTAAAATAGAGCTGAATATATGTATTTGGATGTGATTAAACTTCTGAGATAGATTATTAGTGTTTTTGTGGTGTTTCCGAGCATTTTTGTGTTAATTTTGGGAGCCCGATGAGCATAGTTTTTGTCCTACATTTGAGAACTATTGTGTAAAGGCTATATGGATCTGGAAATGTCATTTTGTAGGCTTTTTTTCTGCTTAAATTTCTGTAAAAATGTCCACTTTCAAATTTATTAATAATAGGTGAAGCTGTGAAGCTTTTGGCACAATTTTTGGCATACCCGATTTGGGGTTTCTTGAGAAATTTGGTGGATCTTTGTGATATTAGTTGTTTGATCTTGAAAATATGATTAGAGGTTGGAAATATCATGTAAAATAAGAAAAGGGGAATTTCAGTGGTATCAGAGCCATGATCTTGCCAGCCTGAGGGTTTGTAGAAGTTGCATGTCAGTTTTGACAACTACCCAGATCTTGCATTTCAGTTTTTAGAACTACCCAAATCTTGCATGTCATAATTTATGGTTGCATGTTGCTTCTAATCAGATGCATGTCAAAATTTATGGTTGCATGCTACTTCTAATCATTTGCATGTTAGTTCTTGGTGAATTCGGTGGTTGTAGAAGTTTGCATGTTAGTTTTGACAACTACCCAGATCTTGCATGTCAGTTTTGAAAACTACCCAGATCTTGCATTTTTGACAACTACCCAGATCTTGCATGTCATAATTGATGATTGTATGTTGCTTCTAATCAGCTGCATGAAAAAATTTATGGTTCCATGCTACTTCTAATCATTTGCATGTTAGTTCTTGGTGAATTTGGTGGTTGCATTTTGCTTCTAATCAGTTACATGTCAAAATCTATGGTTACATGCTACTTCTAATCATTTGCATGTTAGTTCTTGGTGTTTGAAGAAGTTATATCCTATTGGGGTTACACTCTACTTTATCCAGAATGGACAGGTATAGTACAGAGTCTCAGAGGACACGATCTTAGACAATTGATATCCAGAGTCAAAAAAGTAGAAAGGATGGTTATTTAGACATTCGAGATAAACTTATGAAAATAAGCCATGACATGTCTGAACAGTTGATTGAGCACCACCGTATAATGAATGACATGTTTTCCGACCCAGCTAAGGTGGATAAGTTGACTGGATTTCTATTTGGCAGATTTTCTCACAGGGTAGATGACACAATTACCAAGAACTTGCATGAAGAGTTTGAGAAACTAGCTGATAGCCAGGTAGAGGTCTCAGATTCTACTTTGCCATAGGAGGTGGTGGGAAGGGATATTACACAGATTGATAGTAATGGTCAACTTGATACTCAAACTGAGACAATTGTTTATAGGTCATCAAAGGGTGATGCCACAGGTATTCAGGATGGTATAGTTACAACAGGCAGTGACTACAGTGTAGTGGGTTCAGATGATGATTATGAGGATGTTGTTGTGCAGGATGGTGAGATACCTGGTAGAGATGAGCAGACATTGAGCATTCATGATTTTTCTGAGAAAGAGTACCAGGCACAGTTAGATGCTTCACCACATGAGGTTGAGGCTGGTAGTACTTCACATGATTTGTCCAGCCAGCTGAAGGTGAACAAAGATAGTATTGTGACTTCATTATCTCATCATGACAGGTATGTGGAGTTAGTTGGTATTGGTCATATTACTCGGGTGAGGAGTTTTCTTGAGTTACCAGTTGATTCTAGTTTACGGATGTGGACTCGAGATTGTTATATTGGCATTTGAGATTCAGTTGACTGGAGATCTTTAACACTTTTTGGTAGCAGTGTTTGTTTGGGTGCTATCATGGATTTGATTAGCAGATTGCATGGTGTTGTCTTTTCTTGTGCCAGTATCTTGTCTGATGTTGGTATTATTTTTTATACACCGATGTTGGGCTTTGTTCATATATCCAGTCAACCATACTTGCTGGAATGTGTTGATGATCTTTCATATTTGGCAGTGTGTACAGATGAGTCCCAGGATCATATTGGCATTGATGACATCCAAGAGGATGTAGTGGGCAATTTTGAAAACTTAGTTTCCTTGGGTACAGAGGAGTTGGACAGCAGTGCTAATGTTTTTGATACTCCGTATGTTGATATGAGCTTTAGATTTGATTCACAAGATATGGATTGTAATACTCTAGAGACTAGTGACTTTGATTCTACTCCTTTAGACAATGCATCAGAGGAGGTTTGTAGGAGACAGTCAAGCCAGTGCCATCATCTGTCTAATCAGTTGAGAGTTAGTGACCGAGACATTGCTATCACTTGCCAACATTTTGATGCTGCTCGTCAGTTGTTAGCAGTTTATGGATGGGGTTCCCCTACTAGTGATGAGCAGGAAGGAAGTTATCTTTCCTTGACAGAGATCCACTCTTTATCGGAGGCTATTCGGATTTTGAGACAGAATTATATGCAGTTGGTAGCCGACAGAGATTATCTTATGGAGCGGGGCAGTACAGCATATGATGCATTGTTGGCCAAGGAAGATGAGGTGAGTGAGCTTACTGAGCAGCTTGAGGTGACTTCTGAGATTCTTGAGAGTACATAGTTGGCTTTCAAGGAGTCGCAATTTCATTTGGCTAAGGTGACCATGGAGTTAGAGTGACTATAGTCTTTACCTAATTCTATACAGTCACAAGCTATGGTGTTTGGTAATCTAAGGATGTCCATGGCCGAGATTGTCAGAGACAGTGGAGATGGGGATGCATCCATCCTTGATACTAACATTGGCATATCAGGTTCATTCCCACTAGAGTCAGGTTTAGTTGAGTTGGGTGTTGTAGCAGATTGTTGTATGCCTAACAGGGTGGTGGCCTCTAGTACTGAAGGCACGAAGACTAGAGATGTATCAAAGATCATGTGTGATGTTGGTGAGTCGGCAGTTGGCATAGTTCCTACTAGTAATACTACTCCCTTGGTGATATCTTTGGAGGTAGTAGTTAGTTCCAACATGGTTAATGATCAATTGCAGTTAGTTTCATCTGGATTATAGTCTGAGCCACTGACTAAGATTGGCGCATTCTATCAGCATTACACTATAAGGTACACTCATCAATTTACCTTTGATGACCATGTTGATGAGATGATGATACAAAGATGTACTTTGGTTCCTAGTGCTTATCATCAGTTATGGGATAGTTTGACACCTCAGGATGAGGGTTGTGATGGGCATGACATGGCGATAGGTTCTATAGTTGACAGCTTGATAATACATGACTTAGAGAAGGAGTTTCAGAGTGATGCTTCAGCGGGTGTTGTTATTGATTCTACTCCTTTGGCTATGACATCTCCTGACTTAGCTGGTGATCAGTCACAGTGGGTTGTATCACTTGTTCATAGTGAATTGTTGACTAAGGTTGGTTTTTTTTATCAACATTATATTGCAAGGTATGTACATCAATTAGCATTTGATCCTTGTGTTGAGGAGTTGATGGCAGGAAAATTTGGTTTGGTTTCCAATTCTTTCTATTTATCTTGTGATGGCTTTTCACCATCAGGGGTGCATGGTAGTTATGGTTATGAGATAGTGGTCGGTGATCTACAGAGTTGTGTTGACTGCAGGCATTGTATAGTGTGTGGATTCTCCATACTTGGTATAGTTTCATTCGGGAGCATTCACCATTGTTGCAGAGTTGGATTGTACATTCCGTATAGGCCAGTGGAATGCATTGATGGTATTTACTGTGTTGGTAGTCCACTTTACTTGGGTTTTGATGTTCTAATAGTTTGTGTGTCATGGGTTTTTGACTGTGGAAGTTGTGATTTTGGAGTTTGGTTAAGCTATAATTTTCAGTTTGATTATGGATTCCTCTTGGTCATATTGCAGAGGATATTGCAGGAGCCTGTGTTAATTGGTAGTAGTATAGTTCATGACTACATTTGGGATCCAAGTGGATTAATTGGTTTATTGTTCAGCCATTGCTTGAGGACAAGCAATGTTTGGGAGGGGAGGACTTGTCATGTCCCCTTTTCAAATAATTAAAAAATAATAATCTTTGCTAAGGCAGGCAGGCCCAAGAAAGTGAAGTTTTGAAAAAAGGGGGTTAATCTTTGGAAACCGTTGGACTAATAAATGAAAATTATTATTAAAATATGTTTCATTAACCTCTCTTGGACGTGAGTTACAGTTATTCCATCTTTTAAGGGGTTTGGAGGCATTTTGGGTAGATTTCAGAACTTGATTTTTGCTCATTCTTTGTTATTCTTCAAAGGCTGCCAAACCTGTGGAGAAGGAGACCCAAGAACGAGAGTTTGCAGGTTTCCAGGGAGACCCAAGAACAGGAGTTTGCAGGTTTCCAAGAAAGCTAAGGACGGGAGTTTGAAGCCATTCCATGTGCATGCTCATACAGAGTTTGCCTTTGTGCTGAACAGTGCAGATTTGTGGGTTTTCGGGTGTGTTTTTTGTATGAGTTTGGTGTTTTTAGTTGAGTATTTCATATCAGTTTGGGTTGCTGCTGTATTTCAGAATTTAAGATGTTAAAATAGAGCTAAATATATGTATTGGGATGTGATTAAACTTCTGAGATAGATTATTAGTATTTTTGTGGTGTTTCCGAGCATTTTTGTGTTAATTTCGGGAGCCCGATGAGCATAGTTTTTGTCCTACATTTGAGAACTATTGTGTAAAGGCTATATGGATCTGGAAATGTCATTTTGTAGGCTATTGTGCTGCTGAAATTTCTGTAAAATTGTCCACTTTCAGATTTATTAATAATAGGTGAAGCTGTGAAGCTTTTGGCACAATTTTTGGCATACCCGATTTGGGGTTTCTTGAGAAATTTGGTGGATCTTTGTGATATTAGTTGTTTGATCTTGAAAATATGATTAGAGGTTGGAAATATCATGTAAAATCAGAAAAGGGACATTTCAGCTTCCATAGTGTCATACCACATGCACATCAAGAGTCATTACTTGACTAATTGTTCTAGAAAATATAGAAGGAGAATGAATTGACTTATTCATGTTCTTCTTCATAGGGTAGAACAATACTATCGAAACAAGATATGCCTGCGGTTCTAATTTTTTAACCAAATTTGAAAAAGAGATATTCGATAACTTCTTTAGAAAGATAAAAAAGAATAGAATATAGAGATTGTTACCCATATAACCTCCCATCACATATAAAATAAGAAGTCAAACTATTTCCACAAACTAGTATCTTGTTAAAAAAAATTGTACCAAATTTGCATGTGTGTGATTGTGAGTGAGGAAAGAGAGGAAACTCATGCAAACATGTGCTAAATATTTTAGATCTTCTAAAGAGAAACCAACTAAGTATGGAATATCAAGTTGTTGGTAAGTGTCATTTGAGATTAAATTTTAACATTTAGAAATTTCAATGATTATTATATTCTTAGGAAGTAATTACATTATTCTTATTAAGCTACATATTATGTTTTTACTTTGGTTCAAATGATTAAGTTGGAGGGAGTTGTGGTCGTGAATAAAATAAAATTGGTAATTTATCAATATTTTTACTTACAAGTAAATATATTTTTATGTTTCTAACAACTAATATATTCTTATTTCAATTACAGATGGTTCTAGAGCTTAAAAAAATCAAGATGTACTTGGAGCTGCCACTATTGATCCTTATTGAAATGGTAAATTTCAATACCAACATTTTTTCATTTAAGATCTAAAGCTATTAAATATATATTTATAGACATATATAAGCTAGTGGTAGTCGTGACACAATAGGAAAAATATTTACTCTTTTTTTAATATTTTGATAAGGTTATTAAAAAATTGTTAATTAATTTTTAATTAGAGCTTTATAAAGTTACTATAAAATTATGCTTCAAAATATTTTTAAAAAATTTAATAGATGGAGTTTAATTTAGATTACAAAAAAATTATTTTATTTTGCGATATTGTAATGTAAAATGTTATAATCAAATGTAGATATATGGTTAGCAACAAAGTTACCATTACCATTAATGTTAACCTTAGGGATAGAATTAGGATTAGGGTTGGAGTTAGGGTTAGGGTTTCAGTTATGGTTAAGGTTAGGGTTAGAATTATGGTTATGGTTATTGTTAGAGTTATGGTTATGTTCATATTAGAGTTATGTTTATGATTAAGGTTAGGGTTAGAGTTATGGTCATGCTCAAGCTTAGGGTTAGAGTTATGGTTATGGTTAGGGTTAGGGTAAGGGTTAGGGTTAGGGTTAGGGTTAGGGTTTGAGTAAGGTTTAAGGTTAGAGTTAGGGTTAGGTTTTGAGTCAGGATTAGGGTTAGGGTTACAGTCCAATTATGGTAGAGTTAGATTTAGGGGTAGAGTTATGTCTATGGTTAAGGTTAGGGTTAGAGTTATGCTCATGGTTAAGGTTAGGGTTAGAGTTATGGTTATAGTTAGGGTTAGGGTTATTGTAGGGCTAGGGTTAGGGCTTGAGTTAGGGTTAAGGTTAGAGTTAGGATTAGGGTTAGGATTCGAGTCAAGATTAAAGTTATGGTTAGCACTAGGGTTAGAGTCCAATTATGGTAGAGTTAGATTTAGGGTTAAAGTTTGGGGTAGAGTTATATTTATGGTTAAGGTTAGGGTTAGAGCTATGCTCATGGTTAAGGTTAGGGTTAGAGTTATGGTTAGGGTTAGGGTTAGGGTTAGGGTTATAATAGGGCTAGGTTAGGGTTTGAGTTTGGGTTTGGGTCAGGGTTAAGATTAGAGTTACAGTTAGGATTAGGGTTTGAGTTGGGATTAAAGTTAGGGTTAGGGTTATGGTTAGAGTCCAATAATGGTAGAGTTAGATTTAGGATTAGAGTTAGGGGTAGAGTTATGTTTATGGTTAAGGTCAGTGTTAAGGTTAGGGTTAGGGTTAGGGTTAGAGTTAGAGTTAGGGTGAGGGATAGAGTTTGAATTAGAGTTAGGGTTAGATTTAGGGTAAGGGTTACAATTAGAGCTAGAGTCAGCATCAAGATTAGAGTTACAATTGGGGTTAGATTTAAGGTTAGGATCAAGGTTAGGTTTAGAATTAGAGTTAGAGTTAGGGTTAGGGTTAGGGTTAGAATTAGGGTTAAAAATATAGTTAAGACTAGACTTAGAGTTAGGGTTAGGGTAAGGGCAAGAATTAGGGCAAGGGTTAGAATAAGGGTTACAAATACAATTAGGGTTAGGGTTAGGGTTAGAATAGGATTTAGGGTTAGGGTTAGAGTTAGAGATAGAGTTAGAGTTAGAGTTAAAATTAGATTTAGAATAAGGGTTAGAGTTAGAGTTAGGGTTATATTAAGGGTTAGAATTAAGGATAGGGTTACAATTAGAGTTAGAGTTAGGGTTAGGGCTAGTGTTAGGGTTACAGTTAAGGTTAGGGTCAACATTAGGGTTAGGGTTACAATTAGAGTTAGAGCTAAAATTGGAGGTAGTGTTAGTGTTAGTGTTAGTATAAGATTTAGAGTTAGAGTTAGAGTTAGAGTTATAATTAGAGTTAGAGTTAGAATTAGGGTTAGAATTGGAGATAGGGTTAGGGTTAGGGTTAGGGTTAGAAATAGAGATAGAGTTAGGGTTCAAGTTAGAGTTATTGCTAGAGCTGGAGATAGAGTTGGGGTTAGGGTTAGATTTAGGGTTAGGATTAGTGTTACTTGGTTAGATTTAGGGTTAGGGTTAGAGTAAGGGTTGGGATTAGAATTAGAATTAGGGTGAGGGTTAGGGTTAGAGTTATATATAGTATTAGGGTTAGGATTAGGGGTAGGTTTAGAGTTAGAGTTAGGGTTAGGGCTAATGTTAGGGTTAGGGTTACAATTAGAGTTAGAGTTAGAGTTAGAGTTAGAGTAAGCGTTAGAGTTAGGGTTAGAGTTAGAGTTAGGGTTAGAATTAGGGGTAGGGTTAGAATTATAGATAAAGTTAGAGCTAGAGTGAGTTAGAGTTAGAGTTAGGATTAAAATTAGTGTTAGGGTTAGGGTTAGGGTTAGGGTTAGGGTTAGGATTAGGGTTAGGGTGAGGGTTAGAGTTAGAGTTATAGTTAGGGTTAGAGTTAGGATTAGAGTTATAGTTAGGGTTAGAATTAGGTTAGGGTTAGGGCTAGAATTGGGGTTAGGGTTAGAATTAGGATTAGAGTTAGGGTTATATAGATTAGGGTTAGGGTTAGGGGTATAATTAGAGTTATAGTTAGAGTTAGGATTAAGGTTAGGGTTAGAATTAGGGTTACAAATATAATTAGGGTTAGAAATTGAGTTAGAGTTAGGGTTACAGTAAATGTAAGAATTAGGGTTCGGGCTAGAATTAGGGTTACAAATATAGGTAGGGTTAGAATTAGGGTTAGGATTAGGGCTAGATTTAGAGTTAGGCTTTGAGCTAGAGTTAGAGTTAGAGTTAGAATTAGAGTTAGAACAAGGGTTAGAGTTAGAATTAGGGTTTGAATTAGGGTTACGGTTAGGGTTACGGTTAGAGTTAGGTTTAGCATTAGGGTTAGGGTTAGAATTAGTGTTAGTGTTAGTGTTAGCATTAGTGTTAGTGTTAGAGTTATAGTTAGGGTTAGAGTTAGGGTTAGAATTGGAGCTAGAATTAAGGCTAGGGTTAGGGTTAGGATTAGGGTTAGAATTAGAGTTAGATTTAGGGATCAAGTTAGAGTTACAATTAAAGTTGGAGATAGAGTTGGGGTTAGGGTTAGATTTAGGGTTAGAGTTAGGGTTAGAGTTAGATTTAGGGTTATAATTAGGGTTTAGGTTAGGATTAGAATTAGGGTTAGGGTTAGAGTTAAAGTTACATATAATGTTAGCTTATATATAGTGTTAGGATTAGGATTATGGGTAGGGTTATGGTTAGAGTTAGGGTTAGGGTTAGGGTTAGTGTTAGGGTTAGGGTTACAATTAGAGTTAGAGTTAATTTTATAGTTAGGGTTAGAGTTAGAGTTTGGATTAGAATTAGAGTTAGGGTTAGGGTTAGGGATATAGATAGAGTTAGAGTTAGAGTTAGGGTTAGAGTTAGAATATGGGTTAAAAATAGGGTTATGATTAGGGTTAGAATTAGTACTAGAGTTAGAATTAGAGTTAGAATTAGAGTTATAATAAGGCTTAGGGTTAGGGCTAGAATTAGGGTTAGGTTTAGAATTAGGATTATAGTTAGGGTTATAAAGGGTTAAGGTTAGGGTTAGGGGTAGAATTAGAATTAGAGTTAGAGTTAGGGTTAGGGTTAGGGTAAGGGTTAGGGTTAGGGTTAGGGTTAGAATTAGAATTAGGATTAGGATTATTATTAGAGTTTGAGTTTGAGTTTGAGTTTGAGTTTGAGTTAGAATTAGAGTTAGGATTAGGGTTTGTGTTAATATTATGGTTAAGGTTATTTTTGGGTTACTTATCATATTATAGTTGATGTTAGTGTTATTATTATACTTTACCTTAGTGTTAGGGTAAATGTCAAGTTCAATTTTTATGTGGGTTAGTTCTATTATAGTGCCCATGATTAGTGTTATTGTGATACAAGTTATTAACCTTTTTAATAATGTAATCTCTCTCTCTCTCTCTCTCTCTCTCTCTCTCTCTCTCTCTCTCTCTCTCTCTCTCTCTCTCTCTCTCTCTCTTCACCTAGTATTATCTCCCCCTATCTAAATACATCCTCTAATATATGTTTCTCTAGTCTCTAGATACACCTCCTAATCCCTCTCTCTAAGATCTAGATACACCTTCTTATCTCTCTCACCCTACTCTCTAGATACACCTCCTAATATCTCTCTCCCTCTATTCTCTCTAGATACACCCCTAATCTCTCGCTCTCTCTACACACACACACACACACACACATTCCTACTTATAAAAAATATAATATAATATTATTTCTAGTTACTAGTATATATAGGGTTAGGTTAAGGTGTATAATTTACTAAATGCTTAGTACAGTCATATATAGAGTGAGTTAAAGTTAGGATCCAAGGTTTACAATTTCATTTATATGACACTCGGTGTTATGGTTAGGGTTAATAAGTGGTTAAATGTTACACTAAAACAAGCGACATGGTTAAGGGAAATATGATATTTAGGTGTAGTGTTGGAGTATTTGGAGTACAACTATGGTCAAATTTTGGATATATGTTATACAAATGACTTAAATAGTGGAGAAATTTTAATTCATGAAAGGAAAATTATAAGTCCCAACACAACTATTTAGATAATGTAAAAAGTGTGAAAGAATATAAAAGAATCAATTTTATGGAAATTATTTCTCCATGATGATGTGAGAGCATTATATATTGTTGAATTTTTAATGCAATGAGTAAGAATTGTAATCAATAAATATGCCTATCATTAAGGACATCTATTTAGATTTATGATTTTCTTTCTTAATTAACATATTTAGTAGCCACATCCATTGAAGAAATGTTTTGTACAATAATAATAATAATTCTTGTTCTCTTCTTCATGAAAGTTACATAGAACAATGGGGAAACAAAACTACCAATACAACTAATTAGAAGTAAAATTCTAAAATCGGAGACAAGAATGAACTATATACAAAAAAATCTTTGTAATGGTGTAAATACATGTCACATTCTTCAATGATAGGATTCTATTGCGACCTTTATTTGAACAATGATTGTGAAAGACTTCTTTCATCATCCATTCAGTTTTGTAGATGTATTACATAGGAATTTTTATGCATCTTTCATATGCATTCCTTCCATTTCCTCAACATAGTCAATTGGAAATATTGTGTTCTCCACAACTTTAATTATAATTGTGCACATCTCTTCAATTATTTGTAGGCATTTGTCAAACTCAATCTCAAAGAAATCATTTGAGGTCATTGAAGTAGTCAGGCTAGTATCAAATAATTTTTGGTTCTTTGTTCAAGGCATCCATAACTCAAATAGTAACCTGCGAACTTATAAACAAACATCAATGTATATAAATAATCAAAATAAAAAAGTATTAATAATTAACATAAATTATTTCAAATGAATAATGTTCAAAATAACATAAATCAAAATCAAAGTTATTTCAAATAAAATAGTTAGATTGTAATGTTAGAAATATGGTGGCATTGTCTTCCACTTTTCAAACATTACAAACATAAATATTAATAAAAATCTATATATACTATGTCAAATATTTAAATAAAAAACATGTACATAATCTAATTAATGACAAAATATAAACTAAATATATGATTTATATTTTAAATTAATCATTAGCTTAAATAAAATACAAATTTTATTGATAAGGCGACCTTGCCATCCACATTAATGATAAAATTTAATTATGAAACATGAGAAATATAAATATTTTGAAACATGCAAATATAAAACTATAATGAAGCATACAAATCTAAAACATGCAAATCAAAAGCATTTTAAAATATGCAAATCTAAAACTAATATGAAACATGCAAATGTAAAACTGAATTGAAACATGCACATTAAAAATGTGCAAATAAAATGTATTATCAAATATCTAAATCAAATAGATTTTGAATCAATTTGAATTATATATCTAAATCAAACATGCAAGGATAAACTATATGAAAATTATTGAAATTAAAATCTAAATCAAAGGAGAATTTATAAGTAATTTGAAACTAAATCTACATTTAAATCTAAATACATAACTAAATCTAAATCTAAATGCAAAACTAAATAAAAAATAAGAAATAAAAATAGAAATCTCACATGCAAAATATTACTCCAAAACTTCAGTCTACTTCTCTTCACAAACTCTAATCTAATGCAATAATCTCCACCTCTTCCTCCATGTAAAAACATAAAATGAGGAGCATTTGTTTTATAACCTATGAGAGACTCCTCATATCGCCCAATAGATGTCTTTTGACATTCCATGAATTTGTTTCAAATTCCCCCACTCCCTCCCAAAAAAAAAGCATGAATATGAATACAAAAATATATTTAACAAAAATAAAATATTTTGTATTTAAAAAATTTAATGAAATTATTTTAATCCTATTTTTTTGGGTTCTATTGTTTCGACATTACTTTTTTGGGTCCTATTTTTTGACCCCTTTTTCAGGACTTATTATTTCAACATCCATTTGGCTTCATATTATTTTGGCTAGCTATTATTTCAAGAATATTCTTCTATTTTATAATTTAATAATGATAAAATATATACTAAATATATGATTCATCTACTTTAAATAAATCATTAGCTTTAATAAAATATAAATTGTATTGATATGGTGGCATTGTCATCCACATTAATGATAAAATTATACTTTGAAACATGCAAATGTAAAACTATTAGGAAACATTCAAATCTAAAACATGCAAACCAAAATTATTTTGAAATATGCAAATCTAAAACTAATATGAAACATGCAAATCTAAAACTAATTTAAAACATGCACTTTTAAAATATGCAAATGAAAAATATTATAAAATATATAAATCAAATAGATTTTGAATACAAATCTAAATCTAAATCAAACATGCAAGACTAAACTATTAAATGCAAGCCTAAACAAATTTGAATAGAATTCTAAATCTAAATGAAACTAATTAAAATTGAAATCTAAATGAAAGTAGAATATTATAACTAATTTTGAATCTACATCTAAATCCAAATGAAAATCTAAATAAAAAATAAAAATCTCACCTGCAAAAAAATTACTCCAAAACTTCAATCTACTCGTGTTCAAAAAAATCCAATCTAGTCCTCAAATAATCTCCACCACTTCCTTTCTATACAAACATAAAATGAAAATTAAATGAGAAGCCTTTGTTTTATAACTTGTGAAAGACTCCTTGTATCCCCTAATGAATGTTTATTCACATTCCATGAATTTATTTCAAATTCCCTCACTCCCCACAAAAAAAAGTGTGAATGTGCATGTAAAATTATATTTAACAAAAAAAAAATCATATTGAAATTATTTCAGCCCTATTTTTTCAGGCCCTATTTTTTAGGGGCATATTTTTGGCCCTTGTTTTTTTAGGTCCTACTTTTTCAGGTCCTATTTTTTTGGGCCTATTATTTTGGCCTCCATTTGGCTTC
This sequence comes from Cupressus sempervirens, assembly GCA_028749045.1. Lineage (NCBI taxonomy): Eukaryota > Viridiplantae > Streptophyta > Pinopsida > Cupressales > Cupressaceae > Cupressus > Cupressus sempervirens. The sequence continues at coordinate 180,047,966 of CM053789.1, read as the reverse complement.
CTATTATTTTGGGCAGCTATTATTTAGAGAAGAGCCTAAACAAGAGAATGAGCGAGCATGTGAGGAAGACCCCATTATCCCCATTATCTCCCTCCACACAATGACCAAAGACCTCTAGGGATTTTTTTCCTTCCCCTCATGGGAAGGAGAAGATATAGGGATAAACATACATGTGTAGGCATTAGTGGACATATATGTTGAATTTTATGTCAGTGGACATATTCGATATATATTTGATGTATATATGACATTTTATATTTGATGTATGACATATATTTGATGCATGACATTATTAGACTTATGACATTATTCATTAATATATGATATGTTTGTTCATGTATGACATTATTGGTTATCATAATATATATCTTGTTTTTCTTGTTTATATTTGAAGTACATTTCATGTATTTCATTTTAATGTAATTTGCATCCAAAATGATGCAGAGTGCTCACACCAAAAGCTAGCAGATTCCCTAGAAGAACACTTTTAAGGAAAACTACCTTTCCCACCTTCCTAAGTGTCTTCAAAGACTGTTTCCCACTTGGTTACAACATTGAACAAACTTCTACCCAACTTCACAAAACTACTTGATCTCTTTCCCTATTCGAGACTTGGGAAGCAATAAGGGAAAAATGAGCAAATTTGAGAAATGGATCATAATCAACTTCTTACTTCAAACTAACACCTTAGACACTTCAAGGAACACCTAATAACTATCTCACAAACTTCAGTCTATCATCTATTCCATCCTTCCAAGAGATTCTCCAACATCTTATGAGTGAAAAAAATCTTCCATCTTTGCAACATGTAATTTGTTGACTTTCGAACAACTCTTCACAAAGGGAAGTGATTATGTTTCAAACCCATGAAATGGATAATAAGACAACCAAGAAGATCCTTAACATCTTCCACTAACTCCATTTAATGATAACATGCAGCTAAAGTGGTGTTTCATTTTGAAAAAATATGAGTTTTCTATTATAAATAGGAAGTAATGATATTTGATAATAACTCAATGATCTTATATACAAGTTTAACATCAGCAGTGATTCCTTGCCATATAAAAAGAACTTAATAATCACCAACACCTTATGCATCCACTAAATTCATACATGGTGTTTTCATCATTTTACATCCATTCCAATTGATTACAAGTTGGTTTGATTGGTTACAAGATTAATTTCAATGTTTTCCAAAAAATTGCTAAAATTGCCAAATAGTTGTCAGCAACTTTTATTGCAAAATGCAATTTTTGCACTAACTCTGCCTAGAACTTAACCAAGTGGTTTTTGGTAACACATAGGACCTATATAAGGTGTAATGACTCCCAAAACACTTATTGACTCAACCTATTAACAAAAACAAAAAGAAAAAAGAAAAATCCTTAAGACTAAGGCAACTTGGGTTTATAGGTGACCTCAAGTTCCTTGACCTTACAAACAAGGATTACCTTATTACTATAAAAAAAAATAACATGATTAAAATGAGGTGTATGATCACCCCTTTACCTTCTATCATGAGTCTCCATCATTGGATGAGATGACATATCCAATTGTGCCTTGCACCACAAGTTTTACCATCACCCAAGAAGGGGTTGCAAAATCAAAATGAAATCCAATCTCAAAAAAGAGAGAGAGCTTATTGTAGGTCTCTATGACACGGTCCTATAGCACTCAAAATTGCATCCATACCTCACATGAGCTCTGAGATATTCCTAATCAAAGATCGCTTCCCTATGGTATTTAGTGACTCTTAGGGACGATTTGGTTCGACGTGCCCGAGAACGTTTGAGCACTCAATGGGATGGGAGGAGCTTGGTGCTAGGGTTTACTTAGCCACCCAAATCTAACACAATAGATAGTTTGATCCCACAACAAATGGTTAGAGAGATTTGGTAGCTGGCACCTTTGTACTGGCCAACACTATAAGTTTTAGGATCACCCGAGATGGAGCCACAAAATCAAAATGGAATTAGATCTAAAAAAAGAGAGAGAAATTATTGTAGGTCTCCACAACACAGTCTTATAGCACCTAGAATCGCATCTATACCTTGTACAAGCTCTGAGATATGCCCTGTCAAAGATCATTGCCCTATGGCATTTAGTGACTCTTAGGGGCAATTTGGTTCAGCGTGCCCAAGAATGTTTGAGCCCTCAATGAGATGGGAGGAGCTTAGGGCCAGAGTTTATTTGACCACCCAGAGCTAATAGAATAGATAGTTTGATACCATGATAAATGGTGAGAGAGATTTGGCAGTTGGCACCTTTGTACTGGCCAACATTATAAGTTTTAGGATCATCCAAGATGGGGCTGCAAAATCAAAATGAAATTAGATCTCCAAAAAGAGAGAGAGGTTATTGTAGTTATATACAATAGGGTCTTGTAGCACCTAGAATCACATCCATACCTCACACGAGCTCTGAGATATGGCTCGTCAAAGAGCACTACCCTATAGCATTTAGTGACTCTTTAGGATGATTTGGTTTGGGATGACTGAGAATGTTCAAGTGATCAATAGGATGGGAGGGGCTTGTGGCTAGGGTTTACCCAGCCAGCTAGAACTAATAGAGAAAGTAGTTCGATCCCATGACAAATGGTGAGAGAGATTTAGTAGCTGACACCTTTGTACTGGCCAACACTACAAGTTTCAGCATCACTCGAGATGGGGCTGCAAAATCTAAATGGAATTGAATCTCCAAAAAGAGAGAGAGGTTATTGTAGGTCTCCACAACATGGTCCTATAACACCCAGAATTACATCCATACCTCACACAAGCTCTGAGATATACCTCATCAAAGATTGTTTCCCTATGGAATTTAGTGACTTTTAGGGATGATTCAGTTCATCATGCCTAAGAATGTTTGAGCGCTCAACAAAATGGGAGCGGCTTGAGGAAAGGGTTTACCCAGCCATCTAGAGCTAATAGAATGGATAGTTCAATCCCACAATGAATGGTGAGAGAGATTCAGCAGCTAACACCTTTGTATTGGCCAATACTACAAGTTTTAGCATCACCCGAGATGGGGCCACAAAATATAAACAAAATTAGATCTCCAAAGAGATAGAGAGGTTATTGTAGGCCTCTATAACTCAATCCTGTAGCACATAGAATTGCATCTATACCTTGCACAAGCTCTAAGATATGCCCCATCAAAGATCACTACCCTATGGCATTTGGTGACTCTTAGAGACAATTCGGTTCAATGTGCTCGAGAACATTCAAGTGCTCAATAGGGTGGGAGGGGCTTGGGGATAGGGTTTACCTGGCCACCTAGAGCTAATAGAATAAATAGTTTGATCCCACAAAAAATAGTGAGAGAGATTCAACAATTGGCACCTTTGTACTAGCCAACACTACAAGTTTCAGCATCATCCAAGATGGGGCCAGAAAATCTAAATGGAATCGGATCTCCAAAAAGAAAGAGAGGTTATTGTAGGTCTTTAAAATCCAATCTTGTAGCACCCAGAAATACATCCATACCTCACACAAGCTTCGAGATATACCCCGTCAAAGATTGCTACCCTATGGCATTTAGTGACTCTTAGGGATGATTCGGTTCGAAATGCCCAAGAATGTTTGATTGCTCAATGGGATGGGAGGGGCTTGAGGATAGGGTTTACCCAACCATCCAAAGCTAACAAAAAAAACTATTTCATCCCATGAGGAACGGTGAGAGAGATTCGGCATGTAAGAAATTGAGCAAAATAAAAACTAATAAAATAATCCAAGAGAGCTTAATGTGAATAATATTACCATAAACCAAATGAGTTTCACAATGGATCAATGAGAATGGAGTCAAGAGATTTTGAAAGGGGAAAGCAAAGAAAACCCCTTGTGTAATATTATGAATGGAAGACAAAAGCCCTAAGAAAGGAGATAGAAAGAAGGTGGAGCAAATAGCTCATTATAGTAACATCAAGATGATGTGTTAGAAAAAGTAGTATAGAAGAATGAGAGAGGCATCTCTTTTATAGCGATGAGAAAGGAGTTGTATGTGTAACTCCCATTTTTATGAATGCCACCATTCATAATAAGTGTATGCAAAGTATCAATATCCTCTTAAGGAGGAATAACTATTTTTCTTAATAAAGGAATTACAAAAAGGACTTGTCCTCACATGTGGACTAGAGGACAAACAACATAAGGGATACCTTGGTTTATCCCATTTAATAAATACAACCAAGGAAAGATTACCAATTCTAACACGGCAGTTGACACCTTTGTACTGACCAACACTACAAATTTTAGCATCACCCAAAATGGGGTTGCAAAATCTAAATGGAATTAGATCTCTAAAAAGAGAGAGGTTATTTTAGGTCTCCACAACATGGTCCTGTAGCACCTAGAATCACATCCATACCTCACACAAGCTTCGAGATATGCCCTATCAAAGATCATTGCCCTATGGCATTTAGTGACTCTTAGGGATGATTCGGTTCGGCATGCCCGAGAATGTTTGAGTACTTGGGGCAAGGATTTAGCCAGCCACCTAGAGCTAATGAAATAGACAGTTCAATTCCACGATGAACAGTGAGAGAGATTTGACAGCTGGCACCTTTGTACTAGCCAACACTACAAGTTTCAGTATCACCTGAGATGGGGCCACAAAATCTAAATGGAATCATATCTCCAAAAAGAGAGAGAGATAATTGTAGGTCTCTATAACTCAGTCCTATAGCACCTAGAATCACATCCATACCTCGCACGAGCTCTAAGATATGCCCCATCAAAGATCGTTGCCCTATGACATTTAGTGACTCTTAGAGACAATTCAGTTCAGCGTGCTCGAGAACATTCGAGCGCTCAATGGGATGGGAGGGGCTTGGGGCTAGAGTTTACTTGGCCATTCAAAGCTAATGGAATAAATAGTTTGATCCCATGACAAATAGTGAGAGAGATTCGACAACTGGCACCTTTGTACTGGCCAACAATACAAGTTTCAGAATCACCCGAGATGGGGCCGCAAAATCTAAACAAAATTAGATCTCCAAAAAGTGAGAGAGGTTATTGTAGTATCTGCAACATGGTCTTGTATCACCTAGAATTACATATATACCTCACATGAGCTTTGAGATATGCCCCATCAAAGGTCATTTCCCTATGGCATTTAGTGACTCTTAGGGTCGATTTGATTCGACATGTCTGAGAATGTTTGAGCATTCAACAGGATGGAAGGAGCTTATGAATAGGGTTTACCTAGCCACCCAAAGCTAAAAAAATATACAATTTGATCTCACAATGAATGGTGAGAGAGATATGAGCAAGATATGTATGCCTAGGCCACTTTGTGCAAGATATGAGCAAAAGTTGCTAATTAGGCAAAATTGGATATTTTTGAGTTTTTGGTCAAGATAGCTAGGATTAGGTTTTTTTAGTTTTTTTTTAATAGTTTGGAACCTTTTCCAAGTCCTAGAAGTGAAATCTAGTGAACTTTGCAAAAGTTGCACTTTTTGTGCAAAATTGCAAAAGTTGTAAAAATTGCTTAAAAATGCAAATCTGATTGGAAACCTTGTAACCTTTGAAAATATGTTTTCCATGCTCATATACTCAAGCATGGATAGTTACAACTTTCCAAACTTCAATTTGAAACTTTTTTGGAAAAATTGCAAAAGTTGCTCAAGCAACATTGCAACTTTTGAGCAATTTTTGCGCTTTACATATTTAGGTCAAATGGGTGCATCTAGGACTATTCTAGGACCCTAGTTAAGATTCCTAAGACCTATTAGGTAACCAAATACCTTAGTTTCCCATGAATATTCAAAGACGATGAATAAGCAATTGGCTACCAGCTACAGATATTTCAAAAACATTAAAAATAATATATATTATTCTTTCAAGAAAAATGAGGTAACGATTCTGAAAATAAGATTGAAATGATTCTCATCAATGGCATGGCCAAGAACTACCTTTTCAATACAGTGACCAACACTTGGCCTAACTCCCCATGTCTTCCCATTCCTGTGGAGGAAAGCTTAATATACAAAGGAATATATACAAAGGAATTGCAACTACATCTATTAAATATACATAGGAAGATATAGAAAGCCTGCTTAATAGAGAGATTAATCTAAGAGAAACGAACATTTTAGAAGAAAATGGGTATTTTGGTGCCATCCAGGGTATGCCAATTACTTAGGATGAAGAGACAAAACCTATAGCTATTGGGAAAGAGTGAACATGTACACGGGCACAAAATTTTCAGATAGAAAAGTAACAAGTACAATAGAATTATCCATGAAGCAATGTGAAGTGAAGCCTCAAATTGGCTCATTAGTAGGCAAAAAATCTAGTCACACACTTCATTCCAAGACCACAAATGTGTCAATTAAAAATGCCTATTCATCAATGGCCTTGCATTTATAGGACTTGGTAAACTAGGATACTCAAGCTGGGCATAATCCCTCAAAGTTCTCATCAAAATATATTAATGATCTAAATAGAAAAACAAAAGGCTCATTGCCACCTTTAAATGGAGACTCAAGTTTAAATGGAGATTGCTAGTTCCCAAACATGTCCCAGTCAAGTAGATGACTGGTGCAGGAGCACCCACTCTAGACTCTAGGAGCACCATGTAACCATTAGAGATGTCTTGTAAAGCCTTATAGGCTAATGATAGGAAGCACAATTGCAATTTGGCATTGAAATCAATACAAATTAATATTTTTCCTTGAAAAACACATGTTCTAGACTATTTTATGGAACTATACAGTTGAGAGGGAATGTTCTAGTGGATTTAGAAGTTGGATAATTTTATCTATTTCATTTTGCATCAAGTCTAATGTTCTGATTCTTCATAGGTTGAAAGTTATAAAATTTTCTTGCTTGTTGCCTATGATGCAACCTAGAAATAAGCACTTTGCTAGGGTTGGATCATTTTGACACATTCCACCATGGGAAATTGATGCCCTTTGGTTGAATTCAAAGTGTAACAATGTGCTATCAAATTCTACAAGTTCTTTTCTGGGAAGTGCAAGGAGTTGAGTTTGCCACCATACCCTAGGTCTACATCACCATGAGTACACCATACAACATTTGTAATAGTCCCTTCTAGTTTAAGTTTTTAGATTCATCAGAGGCTAAAACCTTGGATTATTGTTTCTTCTACATGCCCCCACATATCCTAATAGTTGGATTGACTTTCTCCTTTGTAGAAAATACACTTGTAGAGTAAATGGAGCCCTAACTAAGCTTAGGAATCCAGTCTAATGTTGCAACAACAAAAACCTATATTCCTCTCCATCCTTGGGAACTTTGGCATGTTTTATAAAACCCAAAATGGTATCCAAATCCCAGGTCAATTCACCATGTTGTTTGGAAGAATTCAAACTTATGCCTCATTCTCATTCTAGGAGGGCTACAAGCCAATTAATTAGTTTTCAAAGAAACTTGATGCTATAAGTTGTCTTTAATGAAATGAATCATTGATTCATGTTGATTAGGAGCTAAATAGGCCACATCAGTAATTATAGGCCACCCTTGGTCTTTGTATCTAGTTTTTGGGGTTTGATCCCTCTTTGGGTAAGGGAATCCATTAGTGCATTTTGAGTTTTTAGTGCTTAGAACTTTGGTAGACCTAGTGATTAGGTTACCTTTTCTTGTGGGGTTGTGATAAAATTCCTATAAGCCCATCTCCATACCTATGATATGTATTTGGCCCTAGGACCCTTCACCTTGGGTGTTGAGGGAATTTGAGAACTTCTACCATTCCTTATTGTTTGAAGACTTTTGTTGCCTACTACTGCATCAATGACCATAATGTTGCTTGGGTAAAGGGGATACTAGTTTATTAAGGTATCTTTATGATCCCACTTGCATTTAGTTACTATTTTTTGAGCAGCTAGCTAGCTGCTTCTGTGTGGGATTTTTGTAATATTTAATGTCCTCATACAAGTACATGCCATTTTTTGTAAAAATTTTCTATTGTAAAGTATTAGGAGAAATATTTGTAATGTCCATTTTTGGGACTAAAGAAAATAACTATTAAAAATGCAAATCTTCCATGCTGATGTAATGGAGATTATGTGCAATATCATTTTGCCAATTTTCATTTGGTCAATAATATTGTATACATATGTACGAATAATCTGGTTCATATATATATATATATATATATATATATATATATATATATATATAGTTCTTAATTGTCTGACTATTATGAATGACTTATTGCCTTTGGTTTGGAAAAATATTTGTTGTATACAATTCCCAATATTCGTATTCCTTTATATTTTTTATTGGTTAATGTTAATATATGCATATATATATATATATATCCTTCAATGATGTTCATGTTCTTTATTGGATGCACTTGCTGACTGCTAGGCTACCATTCTAAATGAAGAGTATCCAAGGACTCCCACTAAGCTAGGTATTTTTGACCATTTCTTCACAACCACTTGTAGGATCATAGAGGAGTCATCAAGCCTTGCAATGCATTTTTTTAGTATGCCAAAACAACTCTTTTTGATTATCCTCTCTATCGGTTTCACCCTTTTTCCTTAAAATAGGGCTACAAGTAAGAGACCCAATTAGCCCTATTTCACCTACAAAATAGGAATTTTCTCACTTTTCTTCCACTAAACCTCTTAAGGTGTCTTCATGGACCTCTTTTCATTTTGTGAGAGCTTTGAGATTTTCTAGGTTTTAGACCCTAGAATGGTCATACGGTCCATATGCTGATTTTGAGGGTTTTAGAGGATTTACAAAGTTAACTTGTTGTTTGGTCTTTTAAGGTGCCTTAATGGATTTTCCACACCTTGTCCTTCCACCCAAGGGGTCTCCTATCACTCCCCTACAACCTCCATGTTCACTCTTCAAAAAATCTCCATAATCCCTGCAAGAAATAAGCTCTGTTACAACATTATTCCCTAGCAGGACATGTTCTAGCTCGTTTAGGGAAAGAGGTTTAAATTGCTTGCCAACTTTTTGAAAGGCCCTACTTTTGCCACAATATATTACATTGTGTATACTCACTATCCCCAAGAGGGTGTACAATTACAATAGTGGGATAGTGAGTTACACCATTACTAATACAAGCTGCTAAAAACAAGACATCAGACTGGTGAAAAGAGAAATATTTTTAATACTATGAAAAGAAAGACAATCAAACCAAACTTCCTAAAAAAAATTTTTTCTAAACAACCCAATCTACCATGGAAACTAGTACAGTCTACAAAAAAAAATGTCAAAAATACCTTACAACTCAGAATCTCAGTAATTTTGCCATCAAATATCATGCTATAGCATGCTGACCATACACGATGATATTAACTTCTCTCATTTCAGAGTTTGGAAAGTCTATGTATCTCCTCCTAGGTCTTTCCCCTTCATCCTTATGGTTTTCATCAACCTCCTTCATGTTTTGAAAGGAAAATCCACAATTTCTTGCAAAATTGCAATATAGCAACTTTTGGAATTTTTCTTGCTTTCTCTTCTTAACACTTCTAACTTGTTATTTACACTATCCCTTAGCAATTCCATGCTATGGACCCTTCCATAAGCTAATGAATCATCCATTAGGTTACTTATTTCCCTATGTCAAGGTATCCCTTAATTTTTAGGCCAAAATAGTGACTCTTCTAAGACATAATGACATCCAATACCCTAACTACCACACCTAGGTCCAATGACCCTTATTCTACTTACAAGGCTGACTTGGAGCATAACACAAAAAAATAATAACTTGAGGGCCCTATGATTCAAGGTGCCCCTGTACCTCTCTCTCTCTCTCTCTCTCTCTCTCTCTCTCTCTCTCTCTCTCTCTCTCTCTCTCTCTCTCTCTCTCTCTCTCTCTCTCTCTATTCAATCTAATGAACCAACTAGATCTACTCTACATTTTAATGTCTCAAGTATTGCTTCGTGCTAAGTCGCAAACTTTCCAAAGAGTCTTATTATGTGGTTTTCCACCATATTTTATCAAGTGGACATTTGACGTGACAAAAAGGTTTGAATAACGAAGAATCTTCCTCTCTATTTGCCAATCCTCGAATAACCACAAGTTAGGGTTCTTCATAGAATATCGTCTAAGCCATGTGTCAGTTACAACCATTGCACCAATATGTTACTCTAAACTTTCACCATCTATAACCGAGTGATCCAATTTTTGTTTAGCTTGGACAAAATGACACAAATAATAATTTTTCCCTTCTTGATTGTCTTCAGGTGCAATAACAACAAAAAATGGCCTATAGTGATAAACATACAAAATGTGGTCATTAATTCAAAAAATACCTAGGTAAAAGTTATAAAGTTACATATTGAAATTAAATATATATATATATATATATATATATATATATATATTACTATATTACTATATTACTATATTACTAGGTTGCACTAGATCAGACAATCAGTCAAAGTCAATAGATGAATCCATCTCTATCATTTCCAGTGATTATGGGGGACGATAGGTGTCAATTGGGTCCAAAACCTATATATCCCATTTGTCCACCCATTCAGTCAACTCACACCATCCCAATTTTCCTCTACACATGATGGACAATAACATGCCATTTCATGTGTGGATACTTCATGAACTTACATCAAAGCTTCTAAAAGGGTGCAACTCACTTGATCATGTTAGTGTGCAACAATCCTCATATTGTGCAATGTTAGAATTATCTATCAAGAAAAAAAATCTACGAATTCTAGACTCGCCTTCTTTACCTAGATCCATTGTAGCGTTACACCACTAGACGATGGATTTTTCATCTATCAATATTGCTCCATCTTTGTACTTTGGTTCTTCATGAGCTAAGGCTCTCTTGATGCATGCAACTGCACCATTGTTCTCTCTCTTTCCATGACCAACCTCTATGAAATTCCACATATATTGAATTATAGACAACTTATGCATCCTGCTCAACCAATAGAACATCCATGTATTCTTGAATTGAGATGCGCAATTGTCTAACCAAATAATGTGATGACAATATGGTATTCCCTTGTTAGCAAAATCTTCATAAAATATTTGAAAACAACCATGTACAAACTCCATAGAATGTGATCAATCATCTCTAATGCAAAAATGGTACTCCCTCAAAATCTTCTTATCATCCTCTATAGTTGTAGGTGAATGCATGGATGTTATGTGAACAAATATGGAAACCTGTTAAGGAGTATAATACTTTTCTTGCACCTCATTGTAGTGTATAGTTCTCTACAAAGTCTACAACCAAAACAATGGTATCCAGTGGAAATGTATCCTTGCACAACTTGAATTGTAAATCTAGCCATCAAGCTCTATGTGTATGCCTTGCATACTCGTAATTAATGTTTTCACGAAAAATCTTCATGAGCTCATACACTAGAATCTTTTCAGTGACTAAATCACATCTTTTACCCTATTTCCCATCTTTTAGAGAATATGTCACTGTCTTATATTTTTCATAATCTACTATTTCATTTCCAATTGCATGTGTACTATCCATATGTGTACAATCCTGCAAAACAAACTTAGAATGCAAAAGCACACATATATGCCTAAAAACATCAAAATGGTTAGAAAATTAAATATGTATCCGACAACAAGTTGTGCATGTGTGATTTATCTTCACATAAAAAAGGTTTACCCATCTCAAAAAATCTTTGACTTATTCAAATTTGAGTATACATACCAATAAATTTTGCAAAAAATTTTGTTTGAGTTGAGTCCAAAAAAATGTTTTGCATGTGGGTCATGATTTTGGCTACCAATCCTCCTTATTACAAAATCTCTTTGATTAGGGGAAACACGTGTGTTAGTTATCCAAAAATCTTCAATCAATGATTTCAAAGCCTCACCATTTCTTTATCCTTTTGCAGTAGTCTACCACTAAATGTCCATAACTCATTTTTTTGTTGGATCTTTCAATCTCTCACACTTTAACATGGCTCTCTTTAGAGTACCTCTATCGATTTTCAATGTTTTTCTTATCTTTCTCATGAGTTGAGCTTTCTTCATTTGGATACTTACTATAGTCGATGTAAGTACTCATCTTGTGATATTACTATCTTTGGTGCATGATTTAGAACCCACTTTGTCCTAAGCACTCAATAGATTCTTTATAATACTTTTTTCATTTGAATCGTCCATCATTCCTAGCCCAATAATCTTCATGATAGGCCTAAATTTCAAATTCCTCATCATTTTAACAAATAATTGTCATTAACTTATAATATTTAATTCTTCAAAGAATAATCTCCACATACGATTAACTTTTCTTTGCTAAGTACACTTGCTAATCTTGTCAGGCATTGATTTCAGATTGTTAGTATCAATATCAATCAAATATTTTGGTCTTCTAAAAATTCTAGGAGGTGTTATAATCTCTTCCATTCCCTCAACATAAGGTTGAGTGTTTTGCATACCTTGAACAGAAGATGATGTGCCTTGGCAATAAGATGCAAAAGATGGAATATCACCTACTTGATATGTTGACGTTGTGCCATCAACATAACATGATGGAGTGCATACATCATTGGATCTACAAATTAGCATCTCTTCAACATGAGATGATGATATGACTCCAACATCAGAAGATGGTGTAGCTTCACAATTCAATTATCTTCTTGAGCGTAACCATCTCATTCATTCTCTTTGTCTTTCTAATTCTTCCTCTTTGTTTCTTTGTATCGATGGTTCTTGTTCCTCTTAGAAAGACAATTCTTCATTATTGATTTACAATTTTCTTTGTTCACGTAGTAGTTTTATTTTATCTCTTTTAATTTCCAAATCTCTCTCCCTCTCTTTCATTGTTTGAGTTTTTTGTTTCTTCCTTGGCATGATGATGATTTCTATATGTCAAATTATTCAAACATCTGAATTACTTACAATTTTTAAATTACAAATCATTCAAATACATATGTATACAAATTACAATTATTTCAATAAATACATAATATATATTAAATAACTTGTCAAATTTTTAACTATTTCCAAATAACAATTCATTCAAACATTCAAATTTCAATGAATTCACTATATATTAAACAACTTGTCAAATTATAATCAAGTTTGTCTCTATATGGTAACAAAGAATATTAAAAAGGATTGCACTAACCTTTTCTATAGAAAGAATACTCAAAAAGCCTTCAAATAGTGTATCCAATGATTGAATTTGGTGTTTTCTAGCTTCAAACAGAATAAAATAATGTTCAAAAAGCCTTCAAATAGTGTGTCTAATGATTGAAAATGGTGTTTGCTAACTTCCAACAGCATGAAACCCATGTTTTCTATCGAAACAATAGAACACACAACAAATTAAAAATAGAATATGGATCAATAGTGACCCAAACTTTCTTTATAACCATTTTTTGGTATTTTCATATAGTGTGTATGCACTATAGCACGTACACCCTCTAAAGCATGTGCACACTATAGTGCATACACACTAATGTGAAAAATTATCTCTCTCTTTCTCTCTCTCTCTCTCCCGTCCCTCTCCCACTCCCTGTCCCACTACCTACTCTCTCTCTCTCTCCCATCCCCTACTCTCTCTCTCATTCCCTACTCTCTCTCCCATTCCCTACTCTCTCTCACCCCTTACTCTCTCTCCCATTCCCTACTCTCTCTCACCCCCTACTCTCTCTCTCTCAAACACACTCCCATCCCCCCACTCTCTCTCCCTCTCTCCCTCTCTATCTCACTCTCCCTCTCCCACTGCCTACTCTCTTTCTCTCACTCACACACACTCTCTCTTCCATCCCCTACTCTCTCTCTCTCTCTCTCTCTCTCTCTCTCTCTCTCTCTCTCTCTCTCTCCCTACTCTCTCTCTCACTCTCTCTCACTCTCTCTCTCATCCCCTACTCTCTCTCTTGGGCTACACTCTTTCTCTCTCTTTCTCCTTTCCCATCCCCTTCTCTCTCTCTCTCTCTCTCTCTCTCTCTCTCTCTCTCTCTCTCTCTCTCTCTCTCACACACACACACACACCCTACTCTCTCTCTCTTATACACACCCACACCCCCATCCTCTCTCTCTCTCTCTCTCTCCCCATCCCACCACCTACTCTCTCGATCACTCTCTCCCATCCCCTACTCTCTCTCATTCTCCTACCCCCTACTCTCTCACTCTCACTCTCTCTCCCATTCCCTACTCTCTCTCTCCCAACCCCTACTCTCTCGCCCATCCCCTACTCTTTCTCTCATCCCTTCTCTCTTGCTCTCTCTCTCCCACTCCCTCTCCCACCACCTACTCTCTCTCTCTCTCACATTCCCTACTCTCTCTCTCCTCAACCCCATACTCTCTCTCACTCTCTCTCTCCCTCTCTACTCTCTCTCTCTTTCTCTCATCCCCTACTCTCACTCTCTCTCTTCCATCCCCTACTCTCTCTCTGCCACCCCTTACTCTCTCTCTCACATCCCCTACTCTCTCTCTCTCACACTCTCTCTCATCCCCTACTCTCTCTCACACACACACAATCCCATCTCTCTCTCTCTCTCTCTCTCTCTCTCTCTCTCTCTCTCTCTCTCTCTCTCCCCCATCCCCTACTCTCTCTCTCGCTCTCTCTCCCCATCCCCTACTCTCTCTCTCTCTCTCACATAATCCCATTCCCTCTCTCTCTCTCTCTCTCCCCCCCTCCCCATCCTATTGCCTACTCTCTCTATCACTCTCTCTCATTCTCCCACCCTCTACTCTCTCACTCTCACTCTCTCTTTCCCATTCCCTACTCTTTCTCTCCCAACCCCTACTCTCTCTTGCCCATCCCCTACTCTCTCTCATCCCCTCTCTCTTGCTCTCTCTCTCCCACTGCCTACTCTCTCTCTCACATCCCCTACTCTCTCTCACTCTCTCTCTCTCCCATCTTCTACTCTCTCTCTCCCCTACCCCATACTCTCTCTCACTCTCTCTACTCTCTCTCTCTCTCCCCCATCCCCTACTCTCACTCTCTCCCACCCATCCCCTACTCTCTCTCTACCACCCCTTACTCTCTCTCTCACTCTCTCACTCTCTCTCTCATCCCCTACTCTCTCTCTCCTTCTCACTCTCTCTCCCATCCCCTACTCTCTCTCACACACACACTCTCATCCCTCTCTCTCACCCCCTAATCTCTCCCTCTCCCTCTCTCCCTACTCTTTGTCTCTCACTCCCTATCTCTCTCCTATCTCACATCCCCTAATCTCCCTCTCTACTCTCTGTCACTCTCTATCTCCCCCATCTCCTACTCTCTATTTCTCTACTAAAGCATGTATGCATTAAAGCATGTACATGCTATAAAGGCCTAAATTCAAAAATGCTTTAAATAGCATGTGCACATTATTGAGCACACATGTTATTTAAAGCTTTAGATTCTACCAAGCCTAAGGCTTATTTTTTCCTTGGGGATCCAACCCAAAGGTTTGGAGTCTCTAAACTAGTCTAAGACATGTTTTACTACAAACATACGAAAAATGATTGATTTTTCTTGTGTGCTCTCCTTCAAGTTTCCTCATGGTTGAGCATCAGTAAAATAAGGTTACATGACATTGTAGGTCTCTGTGTTAGCTATATACCCATATAATTTATTTTTTATTTCAACTATTTCAAGCCTTTCAACTATAATTTCTAGTGAATGTATGTCCATTTTTTGTCAAAAACTAATGTGTACTAATTGGGTTGTAAATTTTAGCTCGTTCATCAAATTTCGCAACAACTTAGTTTTTAGAAACTAGACTCCATTCTACACACTTTGAAAAAAAGAAGTTTTGATTTTAAGATTAGTTTTTAGTCATATCTAGGGGAGTACAAAAATATTTCACATTTTTGGGATGTGTCTAATTAAAAAATTCATTAAAAAAATACGCATTATAAAATTACCCAAAAAATTTGGGATAAACTACTCAGTGTTAGATAACTTTTGACCGAAGCAATTAAAGAATTTTTTGTTAAAGTTAAAACTTTAGGGGGGCCACACTTTGTATTGTGTTATGTTTTTTTTTAATAAACAGTACCACTTTTTGTGGCCTCCTTTTTTGAGGACCTAAAATGAAACTATTTTGAGAAAAATTTTAGTAGTTTAGAAACTAGATTCAAAGGACTACTACTTTTTTTTCCTCATATCTTAAAATTTTGAGCGTAGCTATCTTCAAATTCTTGTTGAAGTTCAGAAACTGTTGATTTCAAAAAAAATGCGGCCACTTATACCCCCTTTTTGATGCCACAACTTGGTGCACTTACCCAAGAGATAGATAGAATGGAAAGCTTTGGCTAAGCTAGAGTAAGTATGTTGGTACTATTCTGAAAAAGGTTCAAAATGCAGGATTCAAGTCCATTGAGTGTTCTTGTTACAATGGGAACAAAGCTTTCTAGTTCATAGTGTCTTACATCCCTATTGGAGATGGAAGAGATGAGTCAAGTACCATATCAGAGCGTTGTTGGAAGTTGATGTATGTTATGGTTTGTACAAGACCAAACATTATCCAAGTAGTGGGAGTTATTTCCCATTACATGTCTAATCTAGGAAGAGCACATTGGTATGTAGTAAAAAGAGTTTTCAAATAATTGTGAGGTACCTCAGAGTACTCGATATGTTTTCATGGAACAGGAAATGAACATACCTTAGAGATTCGAGGCTATGTGGATTTAGACTGGGCTGATGATGTTGATAGTAGAAGATCCAACAGTGCATATGTGTTTACATTATTTGGTGGTGCAATTAGTTAGATGAGAAAGCGACAAGTTGTGGTCACTTTGTCCACTACTGAGGCAGAGTCTATGGCAACTACTCATGCCTGTAAGGAAGCCATCTAGCTAAAGAGATTGTGTTTAGATATCGAGCTCAAATAGTGTAAAGTAGCAATTTATAGTAACAACCAGAGTGCAATCTTCCTAGCAAAGAACCTAACTTTTCATGCCAAGACCAAGCATATTGACGTGCAATATCATTTTGTGACAGATATGGTCAAGGATGGCAAGGTGAAGTTGGAGAAGGTAGAGACTTTGGTGAATGAACATGCTAATGCATTAACTACGTCCATAAGTACAAAGAAGTTCAGATGGTGTTTAGAGTCTATGGGCCTCTTGGCCCATAGCAATTAAGTCCATGATATTTTGGATCCCTTGACTCTTGCAAGGTGTTCGACAAGTGGGAGAATGTTGAGAACATGTGTCTCAACCTTGAAATATTTTTCTGGAAAATTTTAGAATTTGTTTGTCGAAGTTTTCCACTTGTTTATATCCTGGAAAAGAGTATAAAATACCAAAAGGTGCCCTATCCATAGTCGAATATAGGAGGGTTATTTTGAGAGCATAGTTAGCTTGTTTTATGACTTTTATGAGGTTTTAAACTAAGAGACAAAATTATGGAAGGGATTACTATTTTAACTTGGTTTTTTTTTCATCTTGGAAATGTACATGTCAAAAATGGGTGACATGTGGCATGGTAGTTTTGCCCATGTTTTTGTAAAACCACAAGTGGTTTCTAGGTTGTAAAATCACTATAAAAGGAGGGCTTGGGGAGGTGTTTGTGTCATTGACTTCAGTTTACAAGACTGGGTGCTAGAAGAAGTCCCTCCAAGTTCAAGTTATGGTGATGCACTCCTATATAAACTTGCATTGCAAGTGTATTGTAATCATCTTGATTTGATAATACATTGTGCAGATTTTGGAGGGTTGGGTTTTTCTCCTAGAAGGGTTTCCCCATGGTAATCATTGTGTTATGCATTCATTGTTATTTTGATTATGTTATTATGCATTTCTTGAGATCTTTGTGATATTTAAGTTGAAATTTGCATAATTGTCCTCTCAAGCTTAGCATAGTAAGTGTTTCCGCACACATTTGCTTCCTTACACTAGCATATAGTAAGGTCATATAAAAATTACATGTGTAAAGGAATATGGACACTCAAATCTAAATCACTAAAAAAATTTAATAGGGATTTTCGCATTGACAATTTCACCAAAGAGGCTTACCTACATCACTCTACACCTTTCCCTAGTTTCATCTAGAATTTTCTAATTCCTCGAGTGGCAGTAACAAAGAGGGTCCTAAAATGTGGCACCCTATGCTCAAACCCCTAAAATTTGTCTAAAATATTTCAAGATTTCTTGAATTTTGTGAAACTGCTTACTTATAAAGTCCCTCATTAAATTTTTTAATTTAAAGTCTACATGGTCAAAGATGATGCCATATCACATGCCTTTTTGGCCAAGGAGTTTAAAAAAAGGTAATAAAAAAGAGTATTGGCTAATTTCAAGACAAAATGCACTAAAGATGAAATAAAGTATTAAAAAAAAATTCTAGATTCATGAATGATTTTTTTCTAATTTTTTTGTTGTTTTCAACTACAAACTATGCAGATCATGAAGATCAAATGTTGAAATTTTCAAAAAAATCCATGATGTTTTCATTTTTTGGAATTTGGTCAACAATATAGTTTGTAGGGAGGATAGCCATGTCCATAAAAAAGGAAGCCCTGTGGTTGTACAATAAGTTGTGTCTATTGGTAGGTTAATATGGCATCACATAATTAGTTCTTGTCAAATTTTAGTAAAATAATTATGGGGATATATGTATTTAAATGACACTTTTTATGTTCTATTATTGAACTAATCATGTCCTACTCTCATCCCCACTTCACTACTATCTCCTCCCCTCTAGTCCTTCCCAAGAGCTGAAGTGTGAAATATTTTATGCAAAACATATAAAATGATTACTCACAATGCAAGCTTTAATTCCATCAACTGAAACCTAAATTATATAAAAAAAGGAACTCAAGTTTTTTTTTAAAAGCTTTTCTTTATAGTTTAAGTTTTAGTTGACTACATAGCTACGACCTGTGGGTGAAGAGTGGCATACAAATTTAAAATGGTCAATCATTTTTTAGCTTGTTTTTTAGGTGACTGACTAATTTGTGCATCATTATTGGGATTCAGGACATTTTAGAAAGACTACTTAGATGTTTAAACACAACAACTAGTGTTTTTTGAGTGAGCAACTATTGGTGTATGAACATGGCAGGTTTCGAACAAACATTTTGAAAAAACATTTGGAGTACTTGGCACTCAATGATCCCTTGAGAGAGATCTGTGAATACCCAAGAGATGAAACCTTAGCTTTAAGCTCTTCACTCGCCTACATAGATGTACCAAAATAATCGGAAAATTAACTTACAACTTATGAATTCTAGATGTGAACAAGCATTTCTCCTAATAATAATGAATTATTTGTAATTAATTTTCTTTAACAATCATATTGTTTTTAAAACGTAAAATAATCGAAACCCTCTTTTTTTTAATAAAGATGGATTCGACATAGTCAAAATATATAA
Organism: Cupressus sempervirens; assembly: GCA_028749045.1. Taxonomy (NCBI): domain Eukaryota; kingdom Viridiplantae; phylum Streptophyta; class Pinopsida; order Cupressales; family Cupressaceae; genus Cupressus; species Cupressus sempervirens. The sequence continues at coordinate 180,028,734 of CM053789.1, read as the reverse complement.
GTTGGGGGCTAAGGGTTTCTTGCTTCATGCAAACTTTTAGTTTTCTTGTGTACAACTCTTCGTCTGAGCTTTCCTTTTGTAGGCACCACTTGTCAAATTGCATTTACTGTGGGAGCTTTTAGGTTAGGATATTATGGCTCCGGCCAGTGGTGAACTAGTTGTTTCTCGTATTCATGTTGTTGCTTCGGACTGCCATGGCACCGCCTCAGAACAAATGCCCACACAAGTTTGTCCCGAAGGTCTTTCACGAGGTAATCTTGACATTACCCTTCCTTTGCAAGAATTTGATGCTACTTGTGACTGGTTAGAGCAACCTACCTTGATAGGTTATTTTGTTGGTAGGACTCCTCCTGAAGCTATGCTCCGAGACTGGGTTAACAAATGTTGGACTCCTCATGGAGTCCACCTTGATGCTGTGTAAAACTTTACCAAAGGTTTTTTTTTCCACTTCGCTAACCCATCGCAAGAAGACGCAGTCTTTAACAACAGAACTTGGTCTGTGCGCTCCTCTATTATTTTTCCAAAAATGGTCTTGAGACTTCACAGTCTCAAATGATAAAAAGCTTAGGGTTCCTGTGTGGGTCAAGTTTCCAGGTCTTCCCTTGCCATGCTGGCCTTTCATTGAATCCATTACCAAGGCCCTTGGCAAAGTTGTCACCAAGGAGCCTAAGAAATTTTTTAATGCTTGCCAAAAGTGACGCGTTTGTGTCGAAGTTGATCTTTCCAAGGATCTCAAGGATTCTGTGAAAATCCAGATTGGAGCTCAAACCTTCTCCCAGAAGGTGCTTTATTTGAATCTACCTAACACCTATTATAGGTGCCAGTCCACGGAATACAAGATCAAGGATTGCCCTCTAGCTATGCCTAGGGTCAAGCCCACTCCTAAAGAAGCGCCTGCCAAATAGGCGAAAGGAAAAAAGGAAGAATGGGTTACTTTTGGGCTAAGGGCAAGGTTCCCTTGAATCCCTTGTCCCCCAAGCAATCTTATGTGGTGATCGTCGTGGTTCCTCCTATTCCCATAGGAGCGTCTGCACCGGCTAGTGTGGGGAAACAAGTGGCTTCCATAGTGCCTATTTCAAGGGTTTCACAGGTTCCAAACCCTACTAGTATGCAGTGGATTAAGGCGGCCGCCAAGGTTTCTGCCTTGCCTAGGGTTTGTGCTCCTCTTGCAGTTTCTTCCATCGTGCCATCAGCGACAAGGCGTTCTCGCAGTCCTCCTAGACGTGCAGAGATACCAGAAGTGAAATGGTAGGCTGTAAGGTTAGAGGATTTCCCGTCTGACTTCCACCTGGTTTCTACCTTCTTGCAGAATAGCTACTCCTCTCTTGAGGATGAGGATGATATGGAAGAGTTCTCATGAATGTCCTCTCTTGTAATGTTTGAGGTCTTATAGACCTTCCCAGAAAATTCTATGTCTGGGACACCCATCATAGACTTGGTAATTTAGATTTTCTCTGCCTGCAAGAAGTTAAGATTTTTGGTTTCATGCTTTCTGCTGTGTGCTACATCATTTGGCAGGATGGTGTTATGTTTTCCTCTCAGCACGAACTTGGCTGAGGTGGTGTAGTTACTCTCTTGTCACCTCGCCTTCATTCTGCTATTATTTCGCACGGTTCTAACCCCACACATAGAATTATTTGGCTTTTTCTTTCCATTCACAATCATTCTTTTGGAGTCATTAATGTTTATGCCTCCAATGATGATGTGGAAAGGTCCCAGATGTGGGTTTGGCTAGCTGACAACTTGCCTCCTGCTACTTGGGTCATGTGTGGGGACTTCAATATGGTTGATGTGGCATCTGACAAAGATGGCATTATGCCCCTTCGGTGGACAGTTGGGGAAAGAGAAGCCTAGTACTACATGCGAAATAAATTGGGCCTTTTTGACCCCAATACAAACTGTCGCCAGGGTAGTGGGGTCTGGCACACTTAGTCCAACTTTCAAACTGGCTCTGACCTCATTTTAAAACATCTTGATCGTGCTATGATCTCTGTGCAATCTTTTTTCTCTTTTTTTTGAAAATCGAGATCTACCTATCATTCCCCTGACAGATGTGACATTATCTGACCACTATCCCATCTATTTTGTCATTTCTTGGCAAACAGTTGTCCCTAAGGTGGCCAAGTCTCAATTCTTCCTCAACATGTCTGTGTTGTTGCATGCTTCCACGAGTTTGGAATTTGGAGCCACGTCCGCCATCCCAGCAGGGATGGATTCAGTGGTGGAATGATGCCATTACCAGAACTACTCGATTTTTGCGCATCTATGGGTGCCAGCTGGCAATTTTCAGGAAACGCTCTTATGAAGCCAACACCCTCACCCAAATTCACCTTGCCAAGCTTTTCCATGACAAGAAAATTGCTGACAACTATGCTACCCGTGGAGCTCAAATCAAGGCATGTCTCCACTAGTTGGAGGTTGGTGATAAAGCCTCGAAGGAGTTCTTTCAAGCTCTCCAGGCCCATCATACCAATGTTGGGATTAAAAAGATCAAACAGGGAACACTTGTTTTGTCCAGTCTCCCTAACATCTTGCAAGCATTCGTTCATCATTATGAGAACGTCTTTGCTTCGTAGGGAAATTCAGTTGCTCAAGAGGAAGCTCTCAGAAAGTGTATCTTTGTTACTCCAAACCGCCTTGCGGTTGAGCAACGTGCTTTCTGTGAGCAACTTCTTTCCCTCAGAGACCTTAAAGAGGTAGTTTACCCCATGGCGGATGACAAGTCTCTTCGGTGTGATGGCTTTCCCTGTGAATTTTACAAACACCTCTGGGAACAAATAGGTCTTGACCTGCACAAAGTCTATCTCGAAGCACATCATACTAAAAGCTTAGGAGCGATAATAAATAAAGGGAATATCAAATTCATACCTAAAGCTGGTGATCTTGAGGACATATGCAATTGGAGACTCATTACCCTTCTGAATGTGTCTTATAAGATCATTGCCAAGGCACTCTCTCTCAAAACTAGGTACATGTTGCCTTTATTGTGCGGCCTAAGAAAACTAGCTTCATCAAGTCTAGATATATTCTTGACAACATCATTGTTGTCTGGGAAGGTATGGAATGGGCTCGCAAGTCCAAGCAGTAGGCTATCTTTTTAAAGATAGATTTTGCTAAAGCCTATGATTGCATTGAATGGCCCTTCATCTTGGCTATGCTTTAGGCTCTGGGTTTTAGTCCCAATTTTCTTCAGTCCGTGGAGATTCTCTTTGGTGATGCTAATGCTTGCATTACCATCAATAATTCACAATCTAAGGCTTTTGGACTTTTTTGTTCAATCAGGCAAGGTTGCCCTCTAGCTCCAGCACTTTATGTCCTTGTTGCTAAAAGTTTTGGCTATTTGCTAGCTCATTCTATGTCTTTAGGGCTAGTTCATGGCATTTCCTTGCCTGAATCTTCCTCCCAGTTAGTCAATGGTCATTTTGCCAATGATTCATTTCTTACTCTTCTTGAGGATGAAGAGAACATCAAAAATGCTTTAAATTGTCTAGACACCTTTTGTCAAGCCTTTGGCTCTGTCATCCAGTGGCATAAAACGCTCTACTACCGCTAGTCTTTTTTTCCATCTCCACCTTGGCTCAGCCAGTTCCAGTGGAAATGGGTTACTCACGGGGAAATCTTCCACTTTCTTGGCATTCCCTTTGCCTTCTAGGCCTCTCCTATGGAGCTTTGGAATGTTGTGCTTGCTAAGATTAGCAAAAAGCTCGACTATTGGCTCACCCAGCCGCTTTCTCTTGCTGGTAAATTCTAGGTTTGTTCTAAGATTCTGGCAACCACTCATGTGTACTATTCTTCCTGTTGGGCGCCCTCTAAAGCTTCCTATCTCAAGTTGGAACATTTGCTCAAAGATTTTCTTTGGGCTTTTGGTTATGACCATCATGGTTTTCACAAAGTTGCTTGGGATTTTTGTTGTCTCCAAGGGAGTCTGGTGGTCTTGGCCTGCTTTCCACTTAGAAACAGGGCCTTGCTCTTTGTGCAAAATGGATTATCCGAGCTATTTCTAGGGACGAAGCCTAGAAGATTCTGGTAAGGCACTACATTTCTTCTAGGTTCCTTGTTAACAGGCCTATGTGGAAGGGGATTGGTTTTCAAACCCTTCTCATCATGCGTGAACCAGTGGTCCTTCAAGGTTCATTTGTTATTAAGAGTGTCTGGAAAGCCTGGGAAGCTCTTAAGTCGTGGCTTCGTTGGGCTAGAGATGAGTTTCGCAATGGGCTCTCCTTGAATCAACAGAACATTTGGTGGTATCCCCTATTTGCAATTCAAGGTACTCCTCTCACCAAGATTCAAGGTACCAGTGCTCTGCATTTTTTCAAATGTGGCATCCGAACTCCTAAGGATCTCTTTTCAAGAGTCACCATGAGTTTCAAGTCATGGGAAGATATGCAAGTTTAGTATCGCCTTGTCAGTACAGATCAACAAACTTTTGACCTTCTGTTGTCTTCCATCCCTATGCACCTAGTTCATAAGGTGGGGATTCAGTCTCTTCGGCCTTGGTGGCATGATTGGAAGTGGTATCCTGCCACTCCATTTGCAATTATAAGCCCAATATAGGTTACAGATGGCTCTCGCCCCATCTTTCGATGGTTGACATGCTTAACTAGCTTTGGCATTTGAAATCTTCGCTTTCTCAATGGAGAAAATGTTTTGACATCATTTGGAGTGCTATTACAGAACCCAAGATTGCCCACTTTGCTTGGTGCCTTGCCTTCCAAGGTCTTCCCCTTGGGCCTCAGCTCAAGCACATTGGGGTTCCTAATCCCAGAAGCCCCTTCTGTGGTCAACCTGAGTCCTTTTTGCATATTTTCTGGTTTTGTAAGTGTGCTCAAAATTATTGGCACTGGATTCATGATTGTTTCAAGCCTTTTAGGCCTGAACCATTTTCATGGCACATGATCCTATTGGGTGATTCGCCCAGAATTCCTCAGAAATTCACTCAGATTTGGCATACCTTCAGGATGGAAATTTTGTTTTCTCTATGAAAAGATAGGAATGTTGTTCTGTTCACTCACAGTTTTTTGGATGTTAACATTGCTATGTACACAAAGGCATGCATTTGTAACAATGTGATTATGTAGATCCAAGTGCAAGCTAATAAAGTTGCCCTAGAAGTTGCTCACTTACAAGAATTGTTAAATCACTAGGCCAATGCTCCTTGCACCATTGCCAGAGTTCCTCTGGATGCCTGAGCTAATGCCTCTACGCCTCGTGGTCGCCGTTCTCACCGGCAGTCCTTAGGCTGCCACTCGCACACGCTGCGCTCCCAAGCTTCCCACCACTGCTCTCCCAGTGGTGGTGATGGCGGATGGAGGAGCCGCTCTGCTTCCCCACCCCACGGTGGTTTTGGTTGGTCCCCTGCTCCTCCTCCTGGGCCTCGGCAGGCGCAATCTGGAAAATTTCCTCGCTTGGCTTTGGCGATTTCTCCTCCGCGGCCAAAGGTTAAGGATGCGGAGGCTGCCCCTGATTCTGTTGTTGCTAGTGACGGCTGGACTGTTCCCAGTCCGCCCCACAATCCCACTGATACGTGGGGATTTCCTGATAAAGATGATCCTCCTCCCTCGGCTGGCACTGCCTTGGCAGCCTGAGGTTGTTTATTCTGTTTTTTTTATGAATAGTTGCTATTTTCGGCTGAGGCTGTGTTTTTAAGTTCGGCTTCAGCCGTGTGAACTCTTTCGCGGAGTGATCTTGTATCTTTCGGCCCCTTTTTTGTGAATTGTATTCTTAGTATATTTTATTAATAGAAATGACTATTCATCAAAAAAAAATTTAAAAAATAAATAAAGATGGATTCTCATTTTATTCAATAAAAAAAGTGTCTTTTTTCCTTCTATTTCTGTGTCTCTTCCTTTCCTTAAAAATAACGGAAAAAGACGATCGTACAAAGTTTAGCAACAATATCTACAAAGTATATCTTAGCGCCATATTTATTACTTTTATGCCATTATGGGTGTGGTCCCATGAGGGGGACTGGAGGATCTATTTTTGTGGAGGGGATGGTCTTATGAAATAAAATAAAAGTTTCCTACGAGATTAATTGGAATCTTCTCCTCAAAAGTAGCAACCTCTACTTTTTAGGGTGGAGATTTAAGTGGGTGGAAAAGATGGGGGCCTAGAAATTGCCCCACCAACTTAAGCTTTTCTTATGCCACTTGCCAATCATATACTAATTTCTAATTTTGAACAAAAATTTTTTTAAACATATTTATTTATTTAGTGAGTGAATTGAATATGTTATAATTTAAAAATAAAAAAATCACGAGACCACCCGCTTCCATAAATTATGGAACTTAGACTTTTTAATAATAACTCCACTAGAAAATTCATGGGACTTCCTACTTTAAATAATCCTAAAAAATCTCTAGAATAACCGCTGAATTTTTTTAGGAAGCCCTCCTCCATGGAACTGCACCCTAAGATAGTGTACCAAGTTTTGCTTTACTTCATTGAGAAGGGAAAAGGAAAGATTTGAATTTCAATGAACAAAAGAATTGACAATAAACTTGATTGAATTCTTCGGATGCGTGCAACAATAAATCAAATTACTTTATTTTCGGAGTGCACGGAAAGAGAACAGAAAAGACAACAACGCTACAAAACCATCGCAGTTATTTCTAGTCGAAGTAAAGCTTAAATAAATGAATAGTGGAGTTATAATGCCCTTTTCACCAAAGATATGGGATAGCACATTTATGTCGATTTGATTGAAGAAATGTATGGGATAGCACAGCTCTTTCCAATTTTCATGATTCATCTTTGAAGTGAAAAAAACAAGATGATGGTATACTGATACTCCGAGCCGGTGAAGCGTGATATACAAGAAAATATGTTTTTATAAAAGCTTTTTGGAATTCTATTCATGATATCTACAAATTGATTACTACTTAAAATCTCAAGCATTTAAAATATCGTTTGAAATTAATACTGAGGAAAAGCCAAGAAACATTATTCTATGTTACTCATCATACCATACAAAGCGGGATGCATGACAGCTGGTGCTCAGGACAACAGGAGGAAATAAAAGAGAGATGTAAAATATAGTAATTTGATTCATTCTGATTCAATGCACTCAGAATTTCGGAAAATAGTGTTTGAAAGCGAAACATTCGATCGAGTGATTGTTTGTCAATTCTTTCGTACGACTACGTGATATTCTGATCTTTCACATTCCCTTAGCAATGAAGTAAAGCAATACTTGGTACGATATTTGACGAGGGAGGAAAAGTAATAAGATCTTGTCTGTAGATATTGTTGCTAAACTTGGTACGATGTTTCAATGTGTGACGACAGCGGCATCAGCATTCTTCTTTATTTTATACGAAAATTTGACTAAGATAGAATGGAATGGAAAGATAAGCGTGACGATCAAACCAGAATTTGACGGTTGCCCATACCTGTTATATATATATATATATATATATATATATATATATATATAAAAGTCCGTTTGGTTATTTTAATTTTACGTTTTAAGAACAATATGATTGTAATTGTTTATTTTGTTCTTTCTCTTGCTTGTCCTCATGATGGGTCAAAAATGGACACACAATCAAAATACTTTGACAGAATGTGGAAACTTATTATCAATAATATTATTGTTTCTCTCTCTCTCTCTCTCTCTCTCTATATATATATATAGTAATATATATTAAATATAATTAATATTTTGAATCATAAATTAGTCTTGGAATGTGACAAAAGTCAAGCTAAAATGGATAAAGAATATTTAAAATGATATGAGGGAATATATGTGATGATTTAGTATGATGATTTTTGAAAGATTTGTTGAAAATATAGAATGAGATAAAAAATAAAAAGAAAGTATGAAAGAAAGAAATAGTTATTGATAAAAAAGCAACCAAAAACTAGGAGGTTGGCCCTTTACAACGGTGGTGGAACAACTAGCACAAAATCAACTGACAACTAGCAAACAACCAAACAATCCCCCTAATGGTTTATATTAAAAACATAAAGAACAATATAATAGTATATAAAATTACTAGTATTCCTACTCTTAAAACCAACATAGTTTAACAAGTTAACATATTGCATGTAGGTGGTCATCGCATCATACCACCTACAACCCATAAACAAGTTTAGCTTAAACAACAAAACCATCAACATCAGATCGGGAGTAAAACCAGCTGAGTACCAACCACCAAGACGTCATTAACTAGCATCCTTTTTCTTGCTTTTCCCAACCAGTAGAACCTTGGCCTAGTCTTCAACAATGAATCTATAAAGAAGCTTTATATCCCCCTTCCCAAGGTTCTCATCCTTCGAGGAATTGGCAAGTAGCTGAAGAGTGGCAACAACCGTGTTTTTCACTTTAAGAGTGAATTTGGAGAAGAGGGAGAATCCCTCCTCCATCGCCATGCACCTGTCCTTCAACTCCTAGTGTTCCTTGCGAGTAACATGTTCATTCTCCTCAGTTCCTAGCTTATGGGTCTTGTTGCAATTTTCCAGGGAGTTCCTCTTATCCTGCACATCAAGATTGTTAGTTTGGTCTTTCAAATTCTCCAGACCCTCTTTATTGACCGGAGAGGATATAGTGTTGGGGGAGGCATTAGTCATTTTGGGGTTCTCCTGCTTGACAGTATAAGGCAGGGTGATGGTGGGAGAGACATGTGTCGGGTCAGGGGAAGGGTCCTTGGTAGGGTTGTCCACTTCAAAGTCCCAAGTGCCATCAACTATGTCATCCCATTTCTTTGCATTTTTGTCTGTCTCTTCCTTCACCTTATCCAGACCATCCCTCGAGTTCTTGTCACTCACCTCAAAGTTGGTATCTTCCTCCTCCTCTTCCTAAGAATGACTGGCCATTTGTTTGTATCAACCTCGGGTCTTAGCAATTATTCCTAACCTTCTTCTATTCCCACAAGTTTCCTCATCTGAGTCCCCAATTTTAACCTCCACCCTCTTGCCCATTTTAATTTTTTTGTTGGGTGTCGGCTCAAGGGTCAGAATTTTGTTTTTCCTACCCTCAATAGGGGTTTGGCTAGGTGAGGGCTGGGGTGTGGGGGCATAGCTACTACCAGTAATTTCCACCAGGGGGTACAAAGGGGAGGAAGTTATCTATGGATATCACACAAGGAGAGAAAAGAGGCAGGTGAAATTGAAAGATGTAAAACATGAGCCCTTGGTGGAGTATGGTGAAATTAGCCCCTCGTTTCTTCTTCTCTCTAACATCAATCATAGTTTCTTGAAGAGTGTGCATCAAAAAGAATGGAATACAGACAAATTCCCTATTACGAAAATGATTAAGTAGAGGGAAATGAAAATAGTAATACACACTATGTCTACCTTCCAGTGTCAGATACTTCATAATCATCAGACACACATCATCCCAAGGCTCCAGAAGTTTATCTCTCCTAAATCCACCATGGTGCTGATTAGGAGCCTCATTTTTTCTAAAGAAACTAGATAGACTCACCTCATTCGCCACTTTCGCAATTTTTTGCCATTTCCTGCCCTTCATATCTAGGCTCGTCGCCATAGCAATAGACTCATCATTCACCTAAAAGGAAATGTCATTGATAGTCACCTGCCTATTCTTCTAGCTAGCAACAAATTGTTGCGAACAATTTTCATCATACCTAGCCATAGCCTGCATGTAGGGGACAAACCCTTCTTCCTTTAGCATTATCCAAGTGACCTTCCTTTTGGAGAAATCCTCCATTTTTTGGGGCTCCAATCTATTAAAGTCCCCACCCATGAAAGAAAGAGTTAGTATTTAACGAAAGAGAGGGAATTTTAATATGATCAATCTTATTAATGTACTTACTTTATTCAATATAATAAATATTAAAATTAATAAAAATGGAAGAGATATGTAAAATATTTTTAAAGGGTGAGTGAGTAGCCGAGTTGGTGTGAAGGCGAGTCGTGAGGCGTAGTGTTAGGCTAATGATCCCGGTGCTACGCATCAACTCCGGTTCGAATCACACTAGGTTTACCACAAACCCTTTTAAAGGGTGAGTGAGTAGCCGAGTTGGTGTGAAGGCAAGTCGTGAGGCGTAGTGTTAGGCTAATGATCCCGGTGCTACGCATCAACTCCGGTTCGAGTCACACTAGGTTTACCACAAACTCTTTTAAGGGTGAGTGAGTAGCCGAGTTGGTGTGAAGGCGAGTCGTGAGGCGTAGTGTTAGGCTAATGATCTCGGTGCTACGCATCAACTCTGGTTCGAGTCACACTAGGTTTACCACAAACCCTTTTAAGGGTGAGTGAGTAGCCGAGTTGGTGTGAAGGCAAGTCGTGAGGCGTAGTGTTAGGCTAATGATCCCGGTGCTACGCATCAACTCCGGTTCGAGTCACACTAGGTTTACCACAAACCCTTTTAAAGGGTGAGTGAGTAGCCGAGTTGGTGTGAAGTCGAGTCGTGAGGCGTAGTGTTAGGCTAATGATCTTGGTGCTACGCATCAACTCCGGTTCGAGTCACACTAGGTTTACCACAAACCCTTTTGGATCCCGGTGCTACGCATCAACTCCGGTTCAAGTCACACTAGGTTTACCACAAACCCTTGGAGAGTTTTTGGGATGGAGTCTCTTAGAAGCGTTGGCTGCCGACTGGGCTAGGGTTTTTCCCCTAGCCTGTTCTTAGTGTTTGATCTTTACTATTTTTCTGTTCTTTTTGGATTGTTAGCTACTGGACATAATTTGCGTTGGTGTTTTTGGAGATCTTCTGCAGTCAATTTTGGATTGGGGGTTTTATTGTTTGCATGGCAGGGCCTGAGATTTCTTCTCCGTTGGTGAGAACAGATGGTTCTTCTCCAACTATGCATGCAATGCGATCTGAATCGTTTTATTCAGGGGAGAGCTCCAAGCTGAAAAAAGTTAATGGTTGTCTTCCGCGTAGCCATGATCGCCCTGTTCTGGTTATTCCTCCAATGGCTGTAATGGAGGACATTGATTATTGGACCAAGCATGCTTTGATATGCAAATTTCTTGGAATCCGAATTTCCCTATCCGCTCTTGAGGCATGGATCCGCTGCTCTTGGCAGGTGGAAGGCGATATGGAGATTATGTTGGCAGGGAATACTTATTTTTTTGTTGTATTCTCTTGCATGTCTGATCGTGATTGTGTTTTTGAAGGAGGCCCTTATTTCTACAACAATGTGGGGTTATTTGTCAAACCTTGACATTCAGGTTTTAATTCTGCTGAGGATCTCCCTTCAACAGTGCTAGTTTGGGTTCGCTTGCCTCGTCTTCCCTTGGAATTTTGGCGTGAAGACATCCTTCGACAAATTGCTGCTTTGTTGGGGAAGCCAGTTGCGATCACACATCAAACCCTCGATAAAAAGGTTATTTCTTTTGCTAGAATTTGTGTTGAAATTAATTTGAATAACCCATTACCAGATTCTTTGGAAATTTTTCTGGGGGATTCTTCTTGGGTGCAGCAGTTAGATTATGAATCCCTCCCTTTCCGTTGCCGAATTTGTCATGAGTATGGTCATTTACTGCGGCAGTGCCCCCGTAACTCGAGTTTCAAAGGAGTGGATCGATCTACAGCTGGAAATGCTGGTGGTTTGGTAGATACTACAGGGAAAGGACAATCTCAAATGGTTAATACTACCAAGGGGATGAATCCACAAGATGCTACAGGTAAGGGTAAGGCTCCAATGCAGGATAAGGATGGATTTACCCCTGTTCGTCCTCGAGCTAAGGGACGTGGTCAAAAGAGGGCTTTGAAAGAAAGATTATCTGATTTAGGTTTTAACCGTTTTGAGGTGCTGGATAGTATGGTTCTAGAGGAGGGTATTCCTCCTCCTATCTCTTCTGATCCAGCTTGCCCAGATGAGAGATCTGTTCCTAATGATGCTTGTGGGGCATCTCAAGTTGTAGTATATCAGAATTGTGAGGTTCTTGTAGCTCCTGTGACAACGGCTCTGGTGACTCCTGCAATGTTGGAAGATGATGATGTTGTTTTGGCTGACTTGGTTAAGGATGTGCTACCATCAAGTAAGGGCAAGGGATCTCCTCTCCCCTTGGGGTTGCTGCCTCGACCCTTTAAGCGGGCTTCTTCTTCTCCCCTTCTAAGGAGTGGGCGCAAAACAGACCAAGAGAAGATTAAACTCATAGGAGATATATTGATTGAGTCTGGTTCAGTGAAACCTTTGGATTCTCATTTTCCCAAATCTACCCAATGATGATTATTCTCTCATGGAATGTAAGGGGGTTGAATAGCATCCCTAGACAAAAGGCTATTCATAACTTGGTGGTTGATCATAGTCCTGATGTTTTTTGTATCCAAGAGACTAAGCTCTCTGTGGAGTCTATGGTCCAACATGCCTCTAATATTTGGTCTCATGGCCAATGCTAGTGTGTTGGGGCAACAGGCAGTGCTGGTGGTTTAGCTATATTTTGGGATCCTCAAAAAATTTCTCCTCTTGGCTGGATGTCTTCTCGCTCAGCTCTCTCTATGGTAGCTTCTGCTCTAGACTCAGGAGAGGTAATCATGGTTACTAATGTGTATGCACCTGTTGATCTTGTGGGAAAGGAGGAACCTTGGGAACATATTCAATATGTTAGAAATTGTCATCCTTATCATCCTTGGGTGTTAGCAAGGGACTTCAATTCAGTTTTAAGTCTGGAAGAGAAGCATGGTGGTTTGGCTAGATTGGGGCCTTCTTCTGCTCTTCTTCGGCAACACATATCTCTTTTGCATCTCTCTGATGTTAAGCCTTCTAATGGCCTCTATACCTGGAATAATCGCAGGACTGGTGTTGCTACTATCTCAGAATGCTTGGATAGATTTCTTGTTTCTTGCTTTTGGCTTAGTGGCACCCTTACTATCTCTTCAGAAATCCTTGATTGGAGGGGTTCAGATCATTGGCCAATCAAATTTTCCGCTATAGGGGCTTATGTTTCGAAGCATCCTCCTTTTAAGTTCCAGTTGATGTGGCTTCGTGACTCCTCTCTTCATGATTTTGTTTTTTGTTGGTGGAAAGATGGTGCCCCTGCATATGGTACTGCAATGTTCTCATTTTCTAAAAGGCTTCAATATGTTAAAAGGCAGCTCAAGATATGGAATAGGGAATGCTTTGGGAATCTTCACTTTATGAAGAGGCTTGCTCAAGAAAATCTTGATGTCATCACAAGGGAGATTAGAGATCGAGGTTTTTCGGAGGATCTTGGCCAGGCTGAATCCCTTGCTTCTAGAGCTCTAGAAGAATGGGAACTTCGAGAGGAAATTTTTTGGAATCAAAAGGCTCGAGTTGATTGGCTCCAGGAAGGTGATCGAAACACTGCCTTTTTCCATAAAACAGTGCACTCTCATCGGAATCAGAGCACTATCTCTTCTTTGGTTAATTCTCAAGGTATCCAACTGAATTCCTTGCCAGCTTTGTTCCAGGAGGCTATTTCGTACTTCTCTACCCTCTTCTCTAAGGACTCTCCTCCTTCTGATAATGAAGAAAATATTATTTTGTCCTGTATTTCTTCCCTTATCACTCAGGAAATGAATGATTATCTCATGCGTCCTATCTCTTTGGAAGAGCTGGAGGCGGTGGTCTTTGGCATGCCTAAGGGGAAGGCTCCTGGTCCTGATGGTTTTCCAGTTGAATTCTTTCAGGAATTTTGGGACATCATTAATCATGATTTGTTGGAGGTGGTTAAAGAATCCTATGCTAGCAAGCAGATGCTTCGAGCTTTGAACTCTACATTCTTGACTCTTATTCCTAAGAGAGAGGGTGCTAATCAATTGGAGTTTTTTAGACCAATTGCCTTATGTAACGTGGTCTACAAAGTTATTACTAAGCTGATTGCTGAGAGACTGAAAAGGTGGCTTCCCATTGTTATCTCAGAAGAACAAGGTGGTTTTGTTGCTGGAAGACAAATTTTGGATGGGGTGGTTATTGCTACTGAGGCTATTCACTCTATGGCTACTTTAAGGGAGAGAGCCATGTTTGTTAAGATGGATATGGCTAAGGCCTACGATAGAGTTAAATGGAGCTTCCTAAGGAGTATTCTTCTTTCTTTTGGATTTAGCTCTGACTGGGTGAGTTGGATTATGAGTTGCGTTACTTCTGCCTCTTTTTCTATTCTTATTAATGGTCAACCTTCACAACTATTTGGTGCTTCTAGAGGCCTCCGCCAGGGTGACCCTCTCTCCCCATATCTATTCATCATCATGGCTGAAGGCTTGGGCAGATTCATTAAGCATCAGGTGTCCCAGAATTCTATTCAAGGCTGGCGGTGGGGTAATGGCTTACCTTCTCTTTCCCATCTTCAATTTGTTGATGATTCTGCTCTTGCTGGTCTTGCTAGGATCAAGGAAGATGAAGCCTTTCGACATGCTTTGGACGTTTATTTGGCAGCTTCAGGCCAGAAAGTTAATGAGCACAAATCTTTCATTTACTTTTTTAACACTCCTGATTCTATTCAGCACAGGATTGTTGGTATCCTACGGTTTCAGATAGGTTCACTTCCTTTGACTTATCTTGGCATTCCTATTTCTGTTTCCAGGAAGCCATGTCTCTTCTGGCAAAATTTGATTACCAAGCTTCAGGATAAGGTAAATCATTGGACTCATAGATGGCTTTCTACTGCTGCCCGGGTTACTCTTCTTCAAGCTGTTATCCAAGCTCTTCCTACTTATAGAAGCATGGTTCATGCTGCACCTATTTACTTTCTCAAGGAGTTTGATGCTCTTTCTCGACAATTCCTTTGGAGTGGTAATTTGCGTAGTACTAAATGGAGCTTGGTTAATTGTGCAACTGTTTGTAGGCCTAAAAAGGAGGGTGGTCTTGGTCTTCGTTCTGCTCTATTGAGTAGACAAGCTTTGGCTGCTAAACTTTATTGGCGATGGTGCTCTGGACAGCATCAACTTTGGGCTCATATTATCACTCATAAATATTTTCATGGTGCTGATCCTTGCTCTGTTTCTGCACTTCCTCTTGAAGGTCGTGGCTCAATGGTTTGGCATACTTTGAAGACAGGTGCAATGTTGGTGAAGAGGGGTCTGTTCTGGATATGTAAAGGAGGTTCTCAGGCTTTGTTTTGGTCTGATGCTTGGGATGGATTCCCTTCCATTTTATCCATATACCCTCATCTTCAGCCTCTTTGTGACTCTTTTCTAGCCGTTGGATGGGATAAAGTGGCTCATTACAAGACTCCTTATCAATTGGGACCTGTTGTTGGTTATAGATGGAAGCATTCCTCTGATTGGCCTCCTGGAGGTACAAACATGGATCGTTAGGAGATTTCTCAAATTTTGGCCTCTAGAGAGTGTTCCTCTTTGCTTGGTCCAGATGTATTGGCTTGGGGCGGTACCTTGTCTGGTAAATATCATGTCTCTGCTGGGTATCAGGAGATAACTAGACAATTATTTGGGGATGCTGAGGTCCCTTGGTGGAAGCAAGTCTGGAATAAAGTTTCTTGGTCAAAGTGCAATTTTTTCATGTGGCTAGTGGCTCACAACCGTTGTCTTACCTGGGATAATCTTTGTAAATGTGGATTTCAGGGCCCCTCTTATTGTGTTTTGTGTGGTAATGGAGAGGTGTCTATCTCCCATCTGTTCTTCCATTGCTCCTATTCTACTCAGATATGGCACCTTTGGTGGAGCGCTTGGGGTTGCTCTTGTCGGCATGCTTCCTCTTTGCCTAAGTTCTGGGCTCGCTTGGGTAGTGCTCCCTCCAAGTCTTCTTCTCTCCATGCTGCTTGGATTGCTGGCCCATCTTTCATGCTTTGGCATATCTGGTTGGAGAGGAATCGTCGCATATTCCAAGATTTTCGGCTTGGTGTTTTGCATCTTTGGTGGAAAATATCACATTCTCTCCAGGAAACTATTCTTGTGAAGTGTGAGCTTGATGGGGGTATGGATCCGGTTGATCTTGCTATCTGTAATCACCTCAATTTTCATCTGCAGGATGGGGTTGCGGCTCATAGGTTTCCTTCTATGTCCAGGCAGCTTCACCATCAGAGGAAGGGTCAGGTTAACCGGTATGGGCACTGGACTCCTCCTCCCTGTGGAGTTCTGAAAATTAACACTGATGGTTCTTCTCATGGGAATCTTGGTCCGGCTGGTATTGGCGGAGTGGCTCGTTGTAGTTCTGGGAATGTTAAAATTTTCTTCTCAATTCATAAGGGTGATTATACTAACAATCTCATGGAAGCTCAGGCTATTTTATATGCTGTGGAACAGTTTTGCTTGTGGGGATGGAGTAAGATTATTTGTGAGTCTGATTCCCAGGTGGTGGTGAACATGCTTTCTTTGGAAGAGCTTGAGGATGTTAGTTGGCAGCTGGCCACTGTGGTTAAGCAGATTATTTTCTTCTCTTCCTCTTTTCAGTTCATTAGGTTCAAGTATATTCCGCGAGAATGGAATAGACCTGCTGATTGTTTAGCCAAATGGGCTTCTAGTCATGATCCGGGTTGGAATATTAGGGATAGGGGGCAACTGTCCTTTGAGATGGTGCAAGAATTTGATGATCTTGTTGCTTAGGATCGAGCTCCTTGTTGAGCTCTCCTTGTTGTATTCCTTTCTGTCTTAATAAATTTTTACCCCTCTTTTTGAAAAAAAAAAAAAAAAATTTATTAGAATTTACAATAGTAATAATTTATAAAACTTGCATACCTATGTCAATTTATATTTGGGATGGAATCCTTTATTTATACATGAAATTGATATTATTTGACAAAAAAAAAAAAAAAAAAAAATCAAATTAGATTTATATCAAATTAAATGGATTATATTACAATTTGATTACAATAAATTGAATTTATGTTATTTTTTAAATGTATTTTGATTGTAAATTTATAATAGACATTATATTAAGAATGAGAAGATTTCTACAATTCATATGAAACTATCAAATTTATTCTTTTGGATTTGATTGTGTGATTATTTTTGCATTAACATTTCAAATTACACTTTGTGATCCATCATCAAGATAAAAGAAAACTCTTTCTCTTATCCCAATGATGGATCACACATAAGAGAAAGTTCTTTCTCTTATCCTGATGATGGATCACATAGTTTGATCTAAAATGTTAATGCAAAAATAATCACACAATCGAATCAAGACGCATAAAATTTGAAAGGGAAGTGCTACACTTAACAAATAAATAGTTTAAGTGTATCTAACATTAATATTTATATTCTCACAATCTTGTAATCATTTCTACATTTTGATTCTCTAAATGTTATGGTAATTTTTGGTGGAAGATCTATGGTGTGTCCAATTCCACAAGTACATGAGAATTCGTGTGAAAATATTATTTGACTATATCATCATTTACATATTGTTGTACATCTGTATCCCATTTCCAATGGCACAAAAGTTTCATATCTTCCAATAATATATTGGCACATATGATGAGTAACATTACAAATAAGCAAAAGATAACCAATGTGTATTCAAGGGTCATAGGTTGAGTTTCATAATCTAATTTTAATATGTATTTTCTTAGTAAAATGCGTTTGGATAGATCTATGGACTAAAAGGTGGAATTTTCAAATGCCCTTAAAATGAAGGGTACTCTCTTCTAACATAAATACACATGAAACAACAAAGAATTTTTTTAAAAAAAATTAAAAATTACAAGAATCAACTAACTTGCAAGCCAAAGCTATCATATGCACCAATAGAATTGCCCTTGATAACTTTGTTTGTCTTTTTTATTTTCGGATGTTTAACCATCCTAGATAGCTCTAGAGGTTGACCACATTATTTTTCCTTACATTGGAAAATGTAGAGAATATGCCCCAATTGAGTTTCAACACATTAGATTGTTTGAAGCAATTTTTCCTTCTATCCTAATTTAGCACAACTTTTAGAAGCCATATCTTGTGAATCGTGCACTTACATGACTATTATGACCACTTTTTAGAAACTTCTGAAGTATTCTACAATTTTTGACATCAAAGAGTTATCTTGGGAAAAGTTTGAATCCCCCTTTCAAAGCCTCTAAATCTTTCAAAAATGAGTTCACACTATTTGTACCAACCCAAACAAACAAAAAAATGTGATATCTTCAAACCATACCTTAATCTTTCCATGAAATTGTATTGACATGCTTATATATAAAAAATGAACCTCCAAGAAAATAATTGGATTAATCTATGCTCAAATAAAATCTTGCTAAAAATAGTAATTTTGCCCAAAATACCCTTATTAAAAAATTAGACAATATTTTTTGGTGATGCAAGATTGCCCTTTTACCCTGGATGTTCATGCATCAAAAACTCAAGGTAATTTAAGGCACAACCTTATCACATCTTAGGTGTTTATAGGAATCAAGGTGGTTAACTGTCAGAGTAATTATTTGTTCGCACTTATTAATTAAATCACTTTGATTTAATTAACTAAGTTGCAGGCCTATTACTCTAGTTTTCTTAAGTTGTCTTGTAGGTGCATATAATTAATATTTTATTAATTATATTGTGCAACCTAACTTTTTTAGGCTTTAGGGCTTTCGTTCACCTTTAAGGTTGAACTCTTGTAATTCTTTTTTTCAATTCAATCAATCTTGGAATACAGTTTTTCTCTCATCTTGTTGAGATTTTTCAATCTCTGCTTTTTCCTTCTTTTTCGATTTCTTTTCAGCAGGTTATTTGCATGTAGGTGATCTTAGCAATCTGTGAAGTTGGTTTTCACAACTTCTACATGGTATTAGAGCCTCCCTGCTGCTTCTTGTTTGAAGGTTTTTTGAAGCCATGATTTGAAGACACAAACCCCAATTTGTTTGTGCTTTTTTCTTCAATAAGGAGAAAAAGTGATTTGTCGGAGCACTTTGGGCCCAAACGGACACTGCCATTAGATCCGGAAGGCCATTTACAGTTACGATCCATATAAAATTGGTCTTTTTTGGCTTCTATAGCGTTAGGAAAAAATTTTTTTGCCCACTGGGAGGTCGTACGAATGCATTTATTGTGATTTTTCAAAAAAAAAAAAAAAAAAAATTTTTTGGGCTGCTCCACCTAGCAACCACCCATGCGCCACTCACATGCCACCAGTGGACCGCCTGCGCCTGGCCTGCCCACAGCCACCGTCGGCACACCATCGCGGGCTGGCCACTGCCGTGCTAGCGGCCCTCCACCCTCCAGGCGGCATTGCCGAATCCAGCCACCACTGCGACCACCGCCGCCAGTGGCCGCTGCCCTCGTATGGTCCCACCTACTTAGCAACATGCATGGCATTTTTGGCCCAATCTGCAGCTGACACGTGGCCAGGGGTGCCATGTTGACACTTGCCACATGGCCCCTGCCACGTTACCTGCCCAGTCAACCCTCTACCATGTGGCATCCACGTGGCCTTTTTTTTGCTATGATGGCCCTGTGGCCGTCAATTTTTTTTCCATGAAATGCTGATATCAGCATAACATCATCAGCCCTCCAGCACCTCTTCAAGGTCCTTTTTGACCTACAGTTGGTTTTTTGGCGATATCTTGAGCATACGGAGGTCTTTTTCCAATCCAAAAGAAGCGCCAGAAATCTGGTTTTGAGATGGAGATAGTGGTGTAGGAGTTTTTTGGTTTTGATGCAGTTTAGCTTCTAATTTTTTTAGTTAAAGTCTGAAGTTCTATTTTTGACTCCGACGAGCATTTCTTGTGCGTCCCATCTCCATTTTTTGAAAACATGATATTTTTGGAAAGCTGGTTCTGTCTAATTTTCAGAAATGATGTAATTTCTTCCATATTCTACCCCATGCTCTTTCTATCATATTTTTGGCATTTTTTCTCTATGATGGGTATCTTGGGTGTTTCAGGTCCGAGGATCATTTTCTTGGCATGGCATCTTTTATTTTGGGCTGTACTATCTTTTGTATCAAATTTTTCATTTTTTGATCATTGTTGATATCATTTTAAAGCATCTTTATGCAAATGCACTAAGATAAAGTGCCACTCTTGCATTTTGGGTTCATGAATGTTGTTTTGAGACAGTTGTACTCACACTATTTTATAAAGTGCCATGGGGGGGGGGGGATAGTTGTTTGTCGCTTTTGTGCCCTCTTCCTTTTTTTGCCCCATGTAGTGTCTGTGATATGTGCCTTTATAGGTGTTTGTACCTCTTACACTCTCTCACTGTTCTTGGTTCTTTCTGTAGAGGATTTGGCCCATCTTTTCAGTTTTCTATCACCTCACCCCATCTACATTAAGGGGGGGTTATTCTGTTGTTTCTAATGCTTCCTTGGTTTGATGGTCCGTTGAAGTGAGCTATGTATTCAGTATTTGATCCTATATACTAGGCAATTGCAATGGATGACTACCTATGCATTTCAATGAGATGGATCACCTACCATATAGACACTCTCAGTTCATGCCTTCTATTTCCATGGAGGGTCTTCAGATCAACAGTTTCTTTCTGACAGAGTTTGTGGCTTCTTTTGCTTCAATGGTTTTGTTCATGATCTTCTCTTTGTTCCTATCTTCTGGAACATTCTTTGCTATCTCTTTTTGGAGAGGGGTTTTTCCCATTGGGTTTTCTCCTTTGTCTTCGATTTATAGATATTTCCTTTTTTTAGGTACCTGATCAGGCCTTGTTGCTGAGACCCATTTTTTCCTGCTTTCATAGTTGTGCTAGGTTGGCTTACCTCCTGAGCTTCGCTTAAGGGGGGGTGTTAGAGTAATTATTTGTTCACACTTATTAATTAAATCACTTTGATTTAATTAATTAAGTTTCCTATTACTCTAGTTTTTTTAAGCTATCTTGTAGGTGCATATAATTAATATTTTATTAATTATATTGTGCAAACTAATTTTTTTAGGCTTTAGGTCTTTCGTTCACCTTTAAGGTTGAACTGTTGTAATTCTTTTTTTTTTAATTCAATCAATCTTGGAATACAGTTTTTCTCTCATCTTGTTGAGATTTTCCAAGCTCTGTTTTTTCCTTCTTTTTCGGTTTCTCTTCAGCAGGTTATTTGCATGCAGGTGATCTTGGCAATCTGTGAAGTTGGTTTTCACAACTTCTACATTAACCTTTTCTTTTGATAGCTAGGATGAATCTTGACTAAGTTATCTTTTCAGTTTGACCAAGTACTCCTCATATTTCTCATTTCTTGTACTTCTACCTAGACGATGATCTAATATACTCTCTCTCTCTCTCTCTCTCTCTCTCTCATGTAGCTCAAGTAAGGGCTAATATATTTAATGATTCTTCTACTATTGCCTTCACAATACTATGTAAAATTTGAAGTATTAAACACAATTAAAAATATTGAGTTCATTGGGCAATTGTACTTCATAAGAATTTCCTAGATCATGCTTCTTTAGAATTTTGTATGGTCCAAACTTCTTCATCTTCAAATTATTATATGTTCCAACTATAAATCTCTCCTTTCTCAAATGATCCATGACCTCATCTCCATTTTAAAAAAAAATTTATGTCTCCCTTTATTTATATTCCTTATCCTTGTGCTAAATATTCATTTTATAAACATGATTCCTCATCTCTTCATGTAAATTATTTAGGTTGTATGCAAAGTCTTCAACTTCAGTACTACTCATCTCTAGTTTTTCCAAATTCATCAATTTTGAAGCATTTCTAACTAATTCCATATATACAATATGGAGTTGTGATTTACTAATGCTCCTATTAACGTAAATTGTATGTATAAATTATGTTTGTGATAAAATTAAATTCCACTCCTTCAATTTATCTTCAGATAGACATTTCAATAGGTTCCCTAGACTCCCATTCACCTCTTTTGTCTACCCATCAATTTGTGGATGGTGCACTAAGATGAACTTGTAACTTGTCTTTATATATTTTTCACAATGTCCACCAAAATTACCCAACAAACTTAGTGTCTCAATCTACAACTCTTTTCTTTCTAGGTATACCACGCATTCTCACCACTTCCCTAAAAACTTATTCTTCCACATGAGAAACACCATTTTTATTTGTATTAGGAATAAAATGTTTCATCTTTGAGAACCAGTCTACAACTACAAAAATACAATCATGTCCTCTTTGTGTCCTTAGTAAACTAAGAAAAAAGTTCATAATGCTATTTTCCTATGGCCTCTCTACTACATGTATTGACTTGTATAGTCCTATATTATTATTAGTTCCTTTTTCCATCTAACATAGTCTATAACTTTGCACAAACTTCTTAACATCTTGTTGTAATTATGGCTAATAGTAAAGTTCACAAACCAAAAAAATAGTTTTATCTCAAACAAAATCTCTAGTCAGTCTCCCACTATGCTTCTCTTTAATTAAGTACTCCCTCATGTAGACCTTTGGAATGTATAATTGGCGATCTCTGAATAACATCCCATATTAGGTTTTAAAATCCAACCATCTAGACCTGTCTATAGTAATGGGTTTCATTCACACTATCCATGCCTTGGCAAAAATTAGGATCCTAGGATATAAAATCTTGAGCTTGTAGAACCCAACAACTTTGATCAACATCTTTATAAAAAAATTATACTTCTAACTCAAGCATCTACATCTCCATTAGACTTTCTACTCCTTTTCTTCAAACTAAAAGTATAACTTTGCAAAAACTCAACTTATTTTAAATGTATTTGATTCAATTCTCTATGACTATTCACATAATGTAAAATTTGATGATTGATAATCAAAATAGATTCTTTAGGGAAAAAAATGTCACCACTTCCGTAATACTTGAACTATAGCTGAAAACTCCTAATTATAAACAATTCTCTTCTTCTTTTGGTATCATTCAAATTCTCACTAAAATAAGCAATGGCTTTACCTTCCTGACTCAAAATAGCTCCAATAACATTGTCACTAGAATCACAATCTACTTGAAATATGTTATTTAAATTTAGAAGTGCCAAAGTAGGTTGTTCAATAACTTTTCTTTTCATTAGATCAAACTCTTTGCTTCTCTTTCAATCCACTTAAACTATTTTCCATCCCCTCTCATTTTTAGTTAAGGGTCTATAGAGACTGCTAAATTTTTAGATAAACTTTTTGTAAAAGCTAACCAAACCATGAAAATATGTTTCCTTAATAGAAGTTTTTGGAGTAAGACATTCAAGGATAACCTTCATTTTCTCTAGGTTCATTTTAAGACCATCTTCTTAGATGATAAGTCCCAAGGCATTGACTCCCTCTTCAGGAAAACCACACTTCTTCAAGTTAATCAACAAGTTTTTCTTCCTTTAACTTCTTCAAGATCCTACCAATATGCATTACATGCTCTACTAATCTTTTAAAGACAAAAATATCCTCCAAGTAAAAAATAATAAACTTACTCAAAAAATATTTTAATACCTCATTCATGACCTGTATAAATGTTCTTGGTGCATTGCTTACCCCAAAGGGCATAGTTCACCACTCACACAAGTATTCACTTGTCTTGAAAGATACTTTTATTTCATGTCCCACTCTAATATGGATTTGTTACTATTCACTCTTTAGAAGGATCTATCTTTTGAAAGTACTCCCCTCTATTCAAATAATCTTTAATGTCATACATCCTTAAAAAAGGAAACCTATACTTGGCTATTATCTTATTAATAGCCTGAGAATTGGTACACATCCTCCATTCTCCATTTTTGTTTGATTCTAGTGCTTATGGTATGAAACATGGGCTTGAACTATCTTGAAAGAACCATTTCTACAACAACTCTTGCACTTGTTGATTTAACTCTTCAATCTCTATTAGCTACACTCTATGGGCTATCTTATTTGGGAAATTGGGTCTAGGAATCATGTGTATTTGATGACTTGTCTATCTTATTAACAAAAATCCATAGTGTACGTTATCACATACAATATCTTTAAAATCATCCAACCAATATAATACTTACATGGGTAAATCTTATATTTCCTCTTCATCAACTCCTGGAACTAAATAAACACATATGTTCTTATGCTTCGTGCCTTCCATAAACTTCCTCCCCCATCAATTAGAAAAATTCTTCTATTACTTCGTACCATTTCCTTTGTTTCTTTTAATGACTTCAGCTTGTATCTGTAATGAATTAAATGGTAAGCAACATAAAAGGTACTACTACCCAAATATTGAGATGTGTTAGAATACAAAACCACCTCAAAGAAGATCTACTTATACAAAGCAAGGGATAAGGATGAAAATGCAAGAGCTATGCTCCTAGGCTTTCTATTCATTCATTTATATGATTTGAAAATGAAATTTAACTAACATGTACGATATAATAAAAGCAATTAATGTACAAGGAAAGTGTTGGAATAATTAATCAATGATGATGTTTGTTGGTATAACTAATGAGGACATGCCATGGAGAGATTGTTGGCTATTGTTGATGATGAGTTAATGAATATTGGAACAAGATTTATTGATAGGTAAATTGGTTATATGGTTGTCATTGATTTTAATTATTTGACTAAGTATTTTTAACACATTACCACATATTCATTGGAGAAAAGGAACAGTTACATTATGAATAAAGTGCTATTATTTTATAAGATGGTTAAGTGATGAGTCATAATGTTATGTCTATGATAACACCCATTTAAATGAAGAATTGAGTAAGTTACGTGTACTATAATCTAACTAGATAACTATTAAGTTAGTCAATGATGAACAGTTAAATAATTTGAATGTTTCTTCAAATATAGAAGGAATTAATTGGATTGTATATTGGATATGATTGAGAATTATGTTAAGATAATATAGTATTCCTTTGGGGTAGTATCCTAAGCATTGGAGAGCATGTGGTTGTATTGACATGTTGCATTCATGACTATGTTTGTCATTGATGGCAACATAGATGAAAAACATCTAGGTTCCAAGAATACCAAACAACAATGGAGTTAAATTTGGAAGATTTGAGGGATGTGAACAAAATCCTATGTATGATTCAATCATGTGAATAATTAAGGAGAAATTAAGAGCGATTTAACAGTGAGAAAAGGAGAAATTAAAGTGTTCTTAGTGCAAAGTAAGAAAATCCCTAATTACGCGATTTCTAGTTATTTTATGAAGCTTTTGAAGTGTTTGAATTGGTTGTCATGGAGAATCCTACTATTAGAGATATAAGGCCAAGGTATGTGTTTAAGAAGCATCCATTCATACCTCAAATAGATGATCCCCTAGGAGAATTTTCTTAGGTTTCAAAAAATGAATTGCATGTAGAACATATTGGGTCATCTATACATTGCAAGTTTCAGAGTATTGGTGATAGTGGTATTCACAAGGACTTAGATCTAGTTTTCCAAGGAGACTTGTCATTGAAATAAGAGTTAGCACACTTGAAGGAACTAAACATAATGAATCATATGTTTTCTATGGATTTTGATAATCATGAGTGGAGAAAAATCATTGTGAGTAAAATTCATGAAAGAATGTTTGCCCATAACTGGATATCATTAATTACTTTACAATATGCATATTAAAGTAAACCAATAATGTTGAATAGTAAATAAATCCATACACAAAGAGAACTCATAACACCATTTTTTTAAAACTAGAGAAACCCTGGCCAAGGGAAAATCCTGGTAGGGATGGTACCCACAAAATGATCCACTAAAAAAAAACAATCATGTTAAGGATATTGACCTTGTTAGGAGTCTATGAATTGCATAGTGTCTCAATCCTTGATAGATGACTAGGCCCTATTAAAAGCCTCAACCTTATTAGGAGTTTCTTCAACCCTATTAGAATTTGGTGTTACAATTACAATTTTATGCAAGAAGAGACCACTGCCCAATCATGCAATTATACAATACAATGCTTTAAACAAAACAAGGTAGATACAATAACCTCTTTCTGTTGACTACTCTACTTCACATTACTCTGATCTTACATTAGAATTTGCATCATAGATCTCTCACATAATTTCTCATGTCACATACTTAGTTCACATATGCATCATAAACTTTGCATTCACATTACATCAGATTCACACACTTCGCAAGTAGTGATCTTTTAACTTCAAACTTTGTTTAGTCAGCTTGATGCTTTCAAATGTTTGGCTATATACAAAGTTAGCCCATGATAAAGTAGGGTAAAAATATATGATTTCATCCCTAACTAATTAAGTAAATATTTCATGGCCGAAATAATTCTTTAACTTGTTATTAACCTTTTTCTAATATATTATGTTTTGTTCTTTTCTCTGTCATTACTAGTGTTTTACCTATAGCTTCATATGTGCTGACCATACTAATATATGCACTTAGGTGTGTCATCATGACACTTTGTTCTACCTGTCTTTAACTATTCACATGCTAGTTGTTATTGTAGACTTCACAATACTAAAGTTACCTTTGAATTGATATCAAAACTATCTAAAACTTAGATATTTTTTTGTCTCTGATCATGGGATCTCTAGTTATAAGTTCTTCTTTTTATTCTAGAATAGTATGTTGCCATAAATGACAACTCTTACTCATCTTACTTAGCCATATTTCCAACAATCTCCCCCTTTGGTATTGATGGCAACATATGGGAAAATTGGCAAAGTCCCAAAATGTAACATCAAATTTTCTTTTCAAAATTGGCTTTTAAAAAATTACAAAAATTGTGGATCATTACATATAGACATCTTTTTCTTATCTCTCCTAAGGTTTTACCCCCCTTAGTATATAACTCATACTTTATTTTATACATCTTTCATACAATTTTCCTCTTTACATTACTCCCCCTTTGACATCAATGACAAATGTGTCAAAACTTATTTACATGTCAAAATTGAATTACCTCGTGTGGCTCAGCTTGATAATCTAGAGATACAATTTGCAAAATCTATCTTTAACCTCTCTAGTTTCTTCTTCCATGTATCTCTTAATGCCTCTATAGTTATCAAGAGTGCGCACAGGGCATATGATGACTCTTCCATTGGATTTAAGTTAGTATAAGAAAACATCTCATATGATTTCTTCGTAGTAAGACATTCTTCTAGCTGCCTCTAAAGTATATCGATCTTTGGGGATAAGAATTCTCTAAGAATAGAGAATATCTTGATCACCATTTTCTTCTCTAGTTCACTGATCCTAATTGCATCATGAAATTTTTCAACTCATTATTAATGTCCTCAAGTTTTACCTCAAGTTGTTGTAGTATGTCAGTGAGTGTCTGAAGTTCACTCATCCATGCCAAAATGATGTTGTAAATTTCTTTAAGATAGTTATAAGACATAATGCATTATCCATATAAATTCTTCTCATTTGTAAGAAAACTTCACAATTCTTTTATACAAGCATCCAATTTGCATGGTATCTGACCCAATAAAGATCTACAAAGATGGATATGCCATCTTAACTTTTGTTTCTACTGAGGTAGTTTGTTCAATAGTCATAGGGATTTCTCCCCCTATCTTTTCATTTTATTATGTGACCTTAGGCATAGAGGTCATATACTTAGTTATGGATCCCTCTATTTCCTTGTTAACCTCTTTGTAGTGACCTCCCATCAAAATAGTTGTTCTTCTTTTATTCCTTAACAAGGGCTCAATACCCATCATCTTGCTAATTATTTCATCATCAATATTAACTTTGCAAAGTTTCCTTATCATATTCTCCCTTATTATCTTATCTTCATCAATGACTCTTCTTATTCTATTGATTAATCTATTATAAAAGTCCTCTAGTATATGTTTTCTAAATATCTTCAAATCTTTTGTTTTTTAAAATCATATTTCTTACTGTTGCATTCTCTAACTATATAATGTCCATATTGTTATACATACTATAAAAATTATTCAATTGAATGAAATTATCATTATCAATAATCTGTACATTTAAGTTCTCTACCTTGGGTTTCCAAAGCTACTTTCCTGCTAAAGTTCTGGCTTCTCCTATCACCTTCTTTGTAGGCTTGTCCTCAGTTTCCTCTTCATCTTCTGATTTTTTGGATTTAAATTCACAATTTTAAGAGATTTTCTTCTCTTACTAGGCCTACTTGCCTACTGCTTCACTCTTTTCCTTCTTGATGAATTTGTAGGTTTAGTCTCAACCTTGGTGGGTCTCTTTGAATTTATTGTGCTTGGAAGAGTGGTGGATTTCTCCTCAACAATCTACACTTCTTCCTCAATATTTTTTCTTTTAACTTGAATGGGTTGCACTTATGCAACTATGGCATAGGGCACAATGTAAAGATGACTCTTCTATGGTGACTCCCTTAGAAGGTGCTACCATATCTAGAGGTGTGGCCATGAATAATTTAGTTTGACCACTAGCCTTCATCTCCAAGGCTATAACATTTACTTCTTCATATTCATGTCTAGTCATGTCTAAATCCTTGAGAATTGTTTCAATTTTATTCTCCATATGCTTCTTTATCTTCTTGTTGTAGAGATTTCTCTCTACTTCTTTGATCTTTTCAGCACAAGTTCTCCATTTGGGACTATCCTTATCTTTCTCATATTTGAGTATGATCTTCGCATACCCTTCTATCACATCCTCACTCATTTCATAGCCCATAGGGTCTATGAACTTAACCCTCATCTCAATTGCCTCCATATAGGTTACATCTATTTCAACCATGAAACGTATGTCCTCTTTATACTTCTCCACCAATGAGGGTGCAATTCGGTATCTCTACTTCATTGCAGTTTGAAAGCTTTTCATCATTTTGTTTATGTCCTCTACAATCTTCTCCTCTAATTTTCTCTTATAGTAGTATGTTACCAAGTTCATGGTGCACTTATTTTTGTTGTCTCATTCCCTATCAAGCATACTAGGCAACTTTCTAGTAACTTGGAAGAATAGGTGTATCAGTATTGATTAAAACCTGAACACTTCACTTCTTATTTTCTTCAATTTCTCTATATTGTCCAATAGTTGATGCCCAACAATTTCACACATTATGTTTTTATCTTGTTGTTCCCATTAAGTAAGTTGCATGGATAAATCTAGTAGGTACTAAGTTCAATCTTGAACTATAATTCATTTTATAGCCAATGATCTTCTTGATCACTCTTACATCAGTTTTCTTAATGAGGTATATCCTCATGTTCCTTCCATCAAATTTGCTCTGTAGCTTAGTTTATACCATCTTCTTTACATTCTTCTCATTGACTGCATTTCTCCCTTGATTGATTAATCCTTTGAGCTTATGTATCATGTCATTGTCAATCATGATAGGGACATCTCCAACCCAAAATATTCCTTCATTAATTTAGCTTAGAATGATTCTACTCCACTCGTGATTATCAAAATCTATATAAAACATATGATTCACTGTATTTAATTCTTTCAAGTCTAAAAAATCTTGTTTCAATGACAATTCTCTTTGGAAAACTAGGTCTAAGTCCTTGTGAATGACATTGTCATCAATACTCTCAAACTTGCAGTGTATATATAACCTAATATCTTCTATGTGCAATACGTGTTCTAGAACTTGTGAAAATACTACTAGGGGATCATCTTTTTGGGATATGAATGGATGCTTATTAAACACATACCTTGGCCTCTCACTTATATCACTAACAGTAGGATTCTCCATTTCAATCGATTCAAACACTTCAAAAGCTTCATAAAATAACTAGAAATTACGTAATTAGGGCATTTCTTACTTTGCATTGAGAACACTTCAAATTTTCCTTTTCTCACTATCAAATCACTCTAAATTTCTCCTTAATTCTTCACACAATCAAATGGTACTCAAGATTTTGTTCATGTTCCTTAAATCTTTCAAATTTAACTACACATTGAGTGCAGAACTACTTAATCCATAAAATTGTTACTCTTTTGACCAGTAAACTTGTTTTCCTCCATTCTCCTTCATGTGATTACCAAATGACTTGGGCTCATAACTAGAGCTTCCTTATAATGTTTACTACCTTGTGTTAACTAAACAACTTTTAAGTCAATTTCTAACTTTTGTTTCATCTTTTGGATGCCTATCTTTGATAAAAGGTACTTAATTCAAATAAGATGAATCACACACTATGGTTGATTTGATTCTTTCTTTAGGTGCATCAAAAAATTGTTCTTCTAGAATCACATATGGACTTGATGGATCATTTTCCTTCACAAATACTTCCTTGAATTCTTCAACATGCTCTTTAAGTGCTTCATTCTGGTTGTTATTACTACTATTATCATTTCTTCTGTCATTTATGTTATTGTTGCTTATGTTGTTTGGATTCCTATTGAAATTGATTCTATCCATTCTGCATAATCTTGCTATGTGTTCAAATTTATTACACAAATGACATATATGTGTATTCCTTCTTTGGTTAGGTCCATTATGATTGTCCGGTACTCTGCAGTTCCTTGCAATATGTCCAAGGTTGTTACACTTGCAACGTACTTTATTGTCTTAAAATAGAAGCACTTCCATGCTAAGAGCATTTATCTCTCTAAGTTAGTGGCCTAAGGTCATTTCAAGCACCTTGAATAGGTCTTTGCATGGATCTAGTTGTTTCCCCCTATTCTGCTTCTCTCCCCTCTTTCAAGCCTCTTTTTGACAACTTTCTCTGAGAAAATGAATACTTTGACTTTTTGGGTCAATGATGACCCAATGGGTCAAGGTTGAATTTGACACTAACCTAGCCCAAGGATGACCTCAACTTTTACCTAGGGAAGAGTCAACCTCATCCCTGATCCCAGGTCCAAATTTCAAGTTTTGGAGGTTTCATGATATCAGGTTTCAGAAAGTTTCATTTTCTTGCTTCTGGGTTGGTTGTTTCAGATTTCATAATGGAAAACTCTTAAATTGCATTTAATCTAGGTCCATGTCTAGGGGTTAAGGTTAACTAATATTTAATTCTCCAATGTTGGCCTCTCTAGAAGTTTATGCCCTAGATCAATGTTAGTAAACATATTTGTCCTTCACATAAATCATAAATCTGACTCAAAATGCCCAACAAGAAAGACAAAACATACTAACAGTTGGATGAGTTATCATTGATTGATAACTCTCCTCTGAATTTATAGGTACAACTCCCTCGTAAAAGATATACAATGAATGCAATAAATTGATTATATCTTTAACTTGAAGGCACAAAGGGTTTTTTGACATTCAACCATCTATATGGAATGAATGTGATTATTAGCTTAATAAGTCGGTAATAAATGAAAAACTAGCAAACAACCACACGACTATCTACCGAGTCTTTCATATTACATAGAAAATTGAGAGAGAGAAAGCTGTAAATTTCTTTGTGCAAGAGCATGAATACATAACTACAAGATTATGTATATCACATTCCACATAGTAATATAGGACTACACCTAAAATGGAGTTAAAAGGACTCAAAATCCTTCCAAATCAGAAATACAAATGTACATGATCACAAGACCAAACACATGTATGTTACTTTTTATTTCAGAAAAATGATAAAACAATAATAGTATTGCTTTATCCCCCTATTACAATCAATATGCCTAAAATAAAACTGCTTCCCTTATTACAAACTAGAACGGTCTTCTCCCTGTAGTAGCAGCTGCAGAACTCCAACTCCGAAAAGAAGAACCCCCTGTTCTTGTTTCTTTCAGCTTATTTATCTCTTCCTCTTCCCGTAACTTTTCAGTTATTATAACTGACTTCTTTTCTTTTTTCCGTACATTCAAGTATTTTTCTTTAATCAAATTTGCTATCGAACTAATGAAAATTAAAACTTTTATAACTTTTCCCATCTCTATCGGGTGTGACTCTCTATTGATTTGCACGTGCTAGTGAATTGATTTTCATCCCCACGTAATTTTCCATTACAACACAAGCTTTTAAGCTTCTTCAATTGAGGAATGGGATGGTGCTCGGGTTCCCCTTTGACTGATTGACATTTTGTCAATCATATTTCATGCAAAAGAGTGTTCTTTCTATCCCTGACAAGAGCCAAACATTTACCAATACTGTTCGTTCATCTTTTAACTGGCAGCACATGGGAGCCTGATTCAATCCTCTTTTCAGGTCATCACATTCATCTCATCACATGTTCAATTATTGATGTTTTAGAGTCAGTTTTGGGAGAGCATTTCTTCGCATTATGTCAAGCATCTGGATGCATTTGCGTGTCTTCTTTTTTATGATCTTTGATTTCCCAAACAAGAAACATAGCATATTGTGCGATGCTTGTTCAATCTCGATATTTGATAATCTTGTTGGTTTTAAATCTTTATTATGTCCATTACCTTGGTATATAAAATTTGTCATCGTGTGGAGTGTAGTCGACAACCAATATCAGATTGGTGGAGTTTGAGTTGGTTGAGATTAGAACGGCTTTCGGAAGTCAAGAAGCCCATGCATTATTCATTAAATCTTCTCTATGAATGATCGGGTATCATTATTAAAAGTCAGATGCTTCCTTTGCCTGCACAAACTAATGGGTATGTGCAACGTAGTGACATTCCGGTTTGAGATCAATCTTCTCCAACTGTCGGCATGCCACTGTCAAAGAGGAGAACCAACATTTGATACAGGTAGGCATTTTATCAAACATTTTGTATACAACCTACAAATTGTGGATTACGGTGAATCACTATTCACATTAACTTGGATGGCTGTGTTGGTCTATATTTTGGGCGTTGTGTCACACAGATGTCATATACTATCTGAACTTTTGCATATGAAGACCACCATGATCCTCCTTTTCCAACCTTTGACACATGTGAATGCAATGATATGTATAGGTTATGAGCTGGTCTGATAGCATAATCATTTCGCATTTATTTCAATTTCTCATATAACCCCGGTGTCATATGCAATATCCACTTTGTATGATTCAGGTTTCATATTGAAGTGAAGCCTTATCATCACTAATGTCTTATTTTAGATTGCATTTGGATGACAATGTGTCCCATGTATCATGAGCAATATCCTTTTACGGATGACAATCCTTTGCCTTTGGACCATAAGTTTCGAATTCCATGTCTTAATATTGGACTGCCAAAACATTAATTCACACTTATGAACTTTTTAAACTTGGATCTTGAACCACGAACTTTGCATTCTCGAACTCAAATTTGAAGTTGAAGTTGAAGTTAAAACCTTTGGTTCAAGTTTGAGTTCAACTTCACACGGGTATGCTGCACCTTGGAATGTATTAACAATTTAGCTTTTTGGAGACCTGATCTTGAAGTCAAAGTAGAATTTGAAGTTTTGAATTCGATGGTTCAACTTCAACATATCTTCACAACTCTATCTTCTTCATAGGTCATAGTTCATAAACTATCATTAGTAATTAAAAACCAACCAAAATTTACTTTGTTGAGTTAGCTTGGAAGTTTAGAATGTGGGTATCAAAAAGCATGGTAACAATCAGTATACAAGGAAGCCCTCCTCTATCATTTTATCTAAGAATCCAGAGGATATCAATCTAAGACATATGAGACAATTCATTATCAAGCATCCACTTTCATGATCAAGCAAGCATTCAAGCATTAAGATCCAATTCATCAAGGAGATCCATTGTTAGCCATTGAAGGATTCAATCTCTATGGATCCCTCTTGTTAAAGATTTCTCCATCCAGATTCATCCAAGCTTCTTCCTATGCTAAGACCCATTCAAGATTGGTGTTGAAGATCTAATGCCATTGCTTTGAGACATCCTACATTCATCTCTACATTCATTTGGAGCATCCCTACTTGTGGATTCAAGGATTCAAATCCTCCACAAAGATTTCAACATAAGCATGATGAGTAGTTACATTTACCTTGTTTATATATATTGCAATTTCAATTACATTTCAATGTTGATTCTAAACTGGGGTTTTGTTGGAGTGTCTTTCTATGTTGGAAAGGGACCAGGATGCATGAGAAAGAAACCAAGCTTAAGGAATAGCTAAAATCTATACTCAGAAGGGTTAATTTTATCTCTGGACCAACTTCAATAGAATCATAATGACTCTACACTTTAGGCTTTATAAGGCCAAGGCAGGTACACCTTAGGGATGGAAATGAGTGGTTATATTTATTCTCCTTCAAAACTCACTCATTCACTCATATTCTTCTTTTCAAACCTATCCCCTATAGCAGAAAGTGGTCAATATTCTTCTATGATTTGTTAATAAAATCCCTGATCATAGTAGCTAACTATAACTTAGAAGAAAATTATCAAAAATAAGCAACCACTAGCATATTGATTCTTCATTATATAAAATAGAAAAATTGGTTGTATGTATTGTCCAATCACATAACCATATTAACTTGCAACTGAATTAATTGATCAGTTCCTTATCCATTGTTATAGAGTCAAACCAGTAACTTTAGACCCATTTAATTGACTTGCAATTAAATTATTAGTAGTTAACCCAGAGTTTCATTCTTATAATATCCCTCCCATAAACCCATAACCCTATCTATTCTTGAAAGCAATTATTTAACTCTTTGAATTAAATACAATCAATGAAAAGGTATACAACTTATCCAAGATGCATTAAAATGAAAGAACTTTATTCATTCAATCCCAAGATCACAAATATATAGAAATGCAGATAAAACTTAAAGATAGGGATATGCAAAACTTTCTTTGAAAACAATACAATATTACTGAAAATTAGAAAAGTTGAATCATTCAATTTTCATTGTATTCATTGATTTACAAAGTTGAATACAACATATGATTTTACAATACTAGACTGACTATGAAATACTAAAAACACTAAATTATACAAACTCTGGACCCTCACTCCACATCTTGGAAATCCTTATATAGAGGATTGCAACAAGCTTCAGATGGGAGGATATGTGTCAAGAATGAATCGGTCAAAAACAAGAGGCAAGACCTCTAAAAAACATTAATACATTCTTCTTTAATCGAGAAATAGATAAGAAAGTGATTGCAAAAAGTAGATGAAATTTATGGCAGAAGTCTGTGCTTTAAATCTTTGTCCTCTTCTATCTCCTTTTGTCTTCTCGTAGTAGCCCTTTTGTTGTCTCTATCTAATCATCTTCCTAGGATGGCAGAGCCTTTATGTCCACTGTCACTTCCCATATAGCTATGTCTATGTCTACCTTGGGCCAAGTAGCGTCCCTAACTACATTCAATTCCTCTATAGATTTATTCTACTTAGAATCAATAATGGCCTTTATTTCTCCTGAGACCTTACTCATATCTCATTCTATCCTAAAAAGAAAATCAATTAAATCATAGATGGCAGTTACATTTGTCTCATTGTTACAATAGGCTACAAAATGCAGATGTCTCAAAATACCCTCAAATGAGGAAGACCATTCTTGCCATTCCTTGAAATTTTCATTATTATCTATAATACTGGGAATAAAAATTGGAATCCCCACAGCAATAGTCTTCATTTTTCCTTGAATTAATTACATTTTTCCATGAAGAAACCATGCAATTCCCTTACCCTATTTATCAATTTTCTTGTATTAATAAATATTACCTTGGGTAATTCCTTTTTTTGGGGTAACAGAGGGACCAAATTATCAAAAAATTGTGCATAAGGCCCCTAAGTTGTAAATAGAGGGGATAGGAGGGTTAATGCATCTGAGCATTTGTATTTAACTTCTTGCAGGATAATGTAATTGTTATGTATAGTTTGTGAAAAAATCTATAGGGAACCTATTTTGTGCATTAGGAAATTTTGAATAGTCCTAATCTCCACCTCCTTAGCACCATCCCACTCATCAATGTCCATCTATTGGGTTTCTCCCACAATTGCTATATCAACTTATGTTTGAGCTTCATGGTCTCTCACCTTTGTAATAGGCCTAGCCACAATCCTTAGGCTCCTTATTTCTTCTTCCATGTCAATTATTCTCTTCTCTAGGACATAAGTCCTCTTCAATTCTTCTTTATACTTTTTCCTAGATTCAATGGATATGTTGTAAGTTGTGTACAGTTGTTCTTGCAATGTATCCATCTTTCTCTTTCCCATTAATGATGTTGTATTCATCAGATTGTGGATTTGGTCACTAGTTACAGTAGTGACATTCCAAAATATTACATTCCCCTGGGGGGACTCCTTTATCTCCATGAGAGTTGGCTTATTATCATCTGGAGCCATGCTCCACATTGCTAGTGTCTTACTGTCTATGTTAAAACCTAACCCCTACAACTCACCAGTGATATTAGTATCTTCAAAAGAGACTTACCTTTCTTGTTTCCTAATCTGATCCAACATAAATGAAGAACTGAGTTCCCAACTAGCGAAAAGCAGCATTCCACTTCTCATTACTAGTGCTCTTGCTTCTTCTAGAGTGAGACTCTCACTATTTGGGTCATACTCCTACAAGCTCTACACTAATTTTGTAGTCTTCTTAGGTGAGTCTCCAGGATGCAAATGTAGGGTGAGCTCATTCTATTTTACCTTATAGAGGAATGACTTAAATTCATCAGCATTTACAAACTTGTCATTCATCATAAATTATTTTCTTGGATTGTTCTTTCATCCAACATTTGAATCTACAATTCTATCATGTTGGGGATCTTTTCATGGTCCTCTACTTGTTTGATCAAAAAATTATGTCTAATGGTATCAACTAATTTTGATCTCTGAGGCAAAATTTGCAATGTCTTTCCTCTAACCTTGTCAGGGACTTGAATCATCAAGTTGCTTCTTTTTTCCTTTAGCCCATGAAGATCCCTCTAGTCAATCATCCTAAACCTCAACAATTATAACATCCTCCTACTAAGGGGATTAGGGTTCTGCTGCATCTCTAATCTCTACAAGCACTTGTGCCATTAATTCATCAAAATTGTCCAGGCACCTATTTTACCTATCTAGATAAACTACATCATGGTGAAACCCCTTGAATGATGGGTTTCCTACCCTCATATCTTCTTCTATCTTCATTATCTTACACCATTTTTCGATCCTATCTCTACACACCTCTATCTCCAAGCAATTCATGATGCACTCCTCTTCCCAATTTGGCTTTGTTTTAGGAAAAGTGTACTTCCTCATCTATTTAAGATCATTCCTCACCAAACCATTTGGATCATAGGTCCTAGTTGAGGCATAGTGAAGTTTAAATTTAGCCATACATTGATCTATCTCTTCTATGGCATCCTTTCCTATTAAAAAGTCACCTTTCTTTGTATTTCTGGCTACAAAAGAGCCTTTTTGAACAACCAGACCTAAATAGTCTTTATTCATCATTAGCTATTGCCAGAAGAATTCTAACTAGCCTAACCTCTTAGGGGTATATCTAGGTAATACATGGGGAGGCCGTGGACAACCTCAAACCCTTATAATTGAAAAATTCTCAAATAAAAAAAAACTAGCCCAATCATGACTAAGTACCCTATTCCCATTTGAAAGTAGATGGTCTAATTAACATCCTCACTCCTCTAGGTAGTCTTACATGTACATCCATTAACATATTTTTGATAGGAAAGACAAAATCATTATAGAAAGCAACAATACTAACATAGGGATAAAACCTTTGCTAAAAGCGAGTCCACAACTGCATAGGTAGGGTTTCTCCATTCTCCTCAGTGGCCTTAATGAAGTTTAGATTAATATGCCCTATATTATTAAAAATAACAATATACATCAATAATGAATAATGGAAAACCTTGAAGTTTCCCATTTTTCAATTCTGAGTTGCCACAATTTCCTCATGCATCCTTCCAATGATGTGTTCAACAAAATCATAGTAGACATTATGATTTGGATATTGGTTATCTAATGCCATGATATATATGTAGCCCGAGGCACTCATGGTGCCATCAACTCCTACCATCTTTTCAACCTCAAAGATGATATACTAGAAATTCTAGCAAAAGAACTCCAGTAGCATAAGCTTTCCTACCTTCTTGGGAAATTCATCCTTATCCTTCCTTGATTTGGGAATGTACCTCTTCATGACAGTCCTAGTGAAATGTCCCATAACTTATTTTATATGATATTTCATGCCTCTAATCAGATTTTCAAAATCAAACAACTAATATCACAAAGATCCACCAAATTTCTCAAGAAACCCCAAATCGGGTATGCCGAAAATAATGCCAAAAGCTTCACAGCTTCACCTATTATTAATAAATCTGAAAGTGAAAATTTTTACAGAAATTTGAGCAGAATAACAGCCTATAAAATGACATTTCTAGATCTGTATAACATGCACACAATAGCTCCCAAACGGAGGACAAAAACAATGCTCATCGAGCTCCCGAAAATAGCACAAAATAGCCCGGAATCACCACTAAAACTTAATAATCTATCACAGAAGTATAATCATATCCAAATACATATTTTCAACTCTATTTTAACATTTAAAAGTCTGATATACAGCAGCAACCCAAACTGATATGAAATACTCAACCGGAAACACCAAACTCTTACAAAAAATACACCCGAAAACTGACAAATCTGCACTGTTTAGCACAAAGGCAAACTCTGCATGAGCATGCACACAGAATGGCTTCAAAATCCCATCCTTGGCCTTCTTGGAAACCTACAAACTCCCGTTCTTGGGTCTCCTTCTCCACAGGTTTGGCAACCTCTGAAGAATAACAAAGAAATGAGCAAAAATCAAGTTCTGGAATGAGCCCAAAATGCCTCCAAACTCCTTAAAAGAGGGCATAACCCTAACTCACATCCAAGAGGGGTTAATAAAACATATTTTAATAATAATTTTTATTTATTAGTCCATTAGCTTCCAAAGATCATCCCCTTTTTCCGAAACTTCACCTTTTTGTGCCTGCCTGCCTTAGAAAAAGATTATTATTTTTAATTATTTGAAAAGGGGACATGACAAGTCCTCCCCTCCCAAATATTTCTTGTCCTCAAGAAATGGTTGAACAATAAACCAATCAATCCACCTGGATCCCAAATGTAGTCATGAACTATACTACTGCCAATTAACACAGGCTCCTGCAATATCCTCTGCAATATGACCAAGAGGAATCCGTAATCAAACTGACAATTACAACTCAACCCAACTCCAAGATCACCACTACCACAGTTAGAAACCCATGAGACACAAACTCTTAGAATATCAAAACCCAAGTAAAGTGGACAAATCAAACTATCAACACAGTAAATACCATCAACATATCCCACTGGCCTATACGAAATGTACAATCCAACTCTGCAACAATGGTGAATGCTCTCGAATGAAACTGTACCAAGTATGGAGAATCCACACACTTTACAACTCCTGTAGTCAACACAACTCTGTAGATCATCAACCACTGTCTCATAACCATAACTTCCATGCACCCCTGATGGTGAAAAGCCATCACAAGATAAACAACAAGAAATGGAACCCAAACCAAATTTTCCTGCAATCAACTCCTCAACACAAGGATCAAATGCTAATTGATGTACATACCTTGCAATATAATGTTGATTAAAAAAACCAACCTTAGTCAATAGCTCACCATGAACAGGTGATACAACCCACTGTGACTGATCACTAGCTAAGTCAGCAGATGTCATAGCCAAAGGAGTAGAATCAATAACAACACCCACTAAAGCATCACTCCCAAAATCCTGCTCTAAGTCACATATTATCAAGCTGTCAATTACATAACCTATCACCATGTCATGCCCATCACAACTCTCATCTTGAGGCATCAAACTGTCCCATAACTAATGATAAGCACTAGGAACCAAAGTACATCTCTTTATCATCATCTCATCAACATGGTCATCAAAGGTAGATTGATGAGCATAACTCACAGTGTAATGCCGATAGAATGCACCAATCTCAGTCAGTGGCTCAGACTACAATCTAGATGTAACTAACTACAATCGATCATTAACCAAGTTGGAACTGACTACTACCTCTGAAGACATCGCCAAGCGAGTAGTATTACTAGTAGGAACCATGCCAATTGTCAGCTCACCAACATCACACATGGTCTTTGATACAACATCTCTAGTCTTCGTGCCATCAGTACTAGAGGCCACCACCATGTCAGGCATACAACAATCTGCTACAACACCCAACTCAACTGAACCTAACTCTAGTGGGAATGAACCTGATATGCCAATGTTAGTATCAAGGATGGATGCATCCCCATCTCTACTGTCTCTGACAATCTCGGCCATGGACATCCTCGGATCACCAAACACCACACCTTGTGACTATATATAATCAGGTAAAGACTGTAGTCGCTCTAACTCCATGGTCACCTTAGCCAAATGAAACTGTGACTCCTTGAAATCCAACTGTGTACTCTCAAGTATCTCAGAAGTCACCTCAAGCTGCTCAGTAAGCTCATTCACCTCATCTTCCTTGGCCAATAATGCATCATATGCTATACTACCCCACTCCATAAGATAATCTCTGTCGGCTACCAACTGCATATAATTTTGTCTCAAAATCCGAATAGCCTCCCATAAAGAGTGGATCTCTATCAAGGAAAGATAACTGCCTTCCTACTCATCACTAGTAGGAGAACCCCATCCATAAACTGCTAACAACTGAGGAGAAACATCGAAATGCTAGCAAGTGACAGCAATGTCTCGGTCACTAACTCTCAACTGATTAGACACATGATGGCATTGGCTTGACTGTCTCCTACAAACCTCCTCTGATGCACTGTCTAAAGGAGTATCCTCAAAGTTACTAGTCTCTAGAGTATTACCATCCATATCCTGTGAATCAAATCTAAAGCTCATATCAACATACGGAGTATCAAAAACATTAGTACTACTGTCCAACTCCTCTGTACCCAAGGAAACCAAGTCTTCAAAACTGCCCACTGCATCCTCCTGGATGTCATCAATGCCAATATGACCCTGGGACTCATCTGTACACACTACCAAATATGAAATATCATCAACACATTCCAGCAAGTATGGTCGACTGGATATATGAACAAAGCCCAACACCGGTGTATAAAAACTAATACCAACATCGAATAAGCTCCTGGCACAAGAAAAAACAACACCATGCAATCTGCTAATCAAATCCATGATAGCACCCAAACAATAACTGCTACCAAAAAGTGTTAAAGATTTACAGTCAACTGAATCCCAAATGCAAATATAATAATCTCAAGTCCATATCTATAAACTAGAATCAGCTAGTAACTCAAGCAAAATCCTCACTTGAGTAATATGACCAATACCAACTAACTCCACATACCTGTCATGATGAGATAATGTAGTCACACTACTGTCTTCACTCACCTTCAGCTGGCGGGATAAATCATGTGAAGTACTACTAGCCTCAACCTCATGTGACGAAGCATCTAATTGTGCCTGGTACTCTCTCTCAGAAAAGTCATGAATGCTCAATGTCTGCTCATCTCCACCAGGTATCTCACCATCATGCACAACAACATCCTCATAATTATCATCCTTGAAGTCAAATATATCTATCATTCTTTGACTAAAATCATCAAATGTAGTTACCTGATCATGACCTTGAGTAGTCATTCCATGATACCACCAATCATAGGCTGCATCTTCCAAGTGTAGACTTGCAATTTGAACAGCATCACTCTCCTTCATGGGGTTAAGTGTGAAGAAGGTCTGTAATTTTTGTACCCATTCTCTAGCTGAAATTTTATTTGTTCCATCAAAAGTAGGTGCTATAAACTTGCTTATTTTATTTTTGAGCTCTCTTCCACTTATGTCATGCTCCCTTCTGTACTCTTTCTTGGGCATCAAAGTGTTCATCATATCCACATATTCTCTAAAAGGAACTGAACTAAGAAAGTCATCATCTAAGCCATTGTAAGTAGCTCTTAATGTAATCAAGTTACCTGTAACCTCTTCCACAGGATTAATGGCTGGATTTGGTACTGGTGGCTCATTTGCAGGCAAGAAAATAGTTTTGGTTGATTTAGATGGTGTGGATTTCAGATTTCTTGGCTCCTCTGAAGTGCTCCCTTTCTCATTAATAGATGTAACTCCTTGTAGTTTTTCTGTCAATATTCGCAAAGCCTCTCTAGTTTCTGCCAAACTATCCACTGTTTGCTTTTGAGTATTTTGGATGTCTTGGAAGAATTTCTTTGCCATCTCATTTGGATTAGCCATACTTTTCCCTTCTTTGGATTTTGTACTTTTACTTTCAACTGGAGGTTTGATCAAAATTTCTTTATTCTTTTCTCGCTGCAAATATCTCTTTTCTCTTTCACTTAGTTGCATGCAACTATAAATTTTGACATGCAGCTGATTAGAAGCAACATGCAACCACCAAATTCACCAAGAACTAACATGCAAATGATTAGAAGTAGCATGCAACCATAAATTTTGACATGCAGCTGATTAGAAGCAACATGCAATCATAAATTATGACATGCAAGATCTGGGTAGTTATCAAAACTGACATGCAAGATCTAGGTAGTTGTCAAAACTGACATGCAAGATCTGGGTAGTTGTCAAAACTGACATGCAAGATCTGAGTAGTTGTCAAAACTGACATGCAAGATCTGGGTAGTATCAAAACTAACATACAAGATCTAGGTGGTTTTCAAAACTGACATGCAAGATCTGGGTAGTTGTCAAAACTGACATGCAAGATCTGGGTAGTTGTCAAAACTAACATGCAAGATCTGGGTAGTTGCCAAAACTAACATGCAAACTTCTACAAACCCTCAGGCTGGCAAGATCATAGCTCTGATACCACCGAAATGTCCCATAACAGATTTTATATGATATTTTATGCTTCTAATCAGATTTTCAAAATCAAACAACTAATATCACAAAGATCCACCAAATTTCTCAAGAAACCCCAAATCGGGTATGCTGAAAATAG
Organism: Cupressus sempervirens; assembly: GCA_028749045.1. NCBI lineage: Eukaryota > Viridiplantae > Streptophyta > Pinopsida > Cupressales > Cupressaceae > Cupressus > Cupressus sempervirens. The sequence continues at coordinate 179,986,275 of CM053789.1, read as the reverse complement.
TGTCAAAAGCTTCATAGCTTCACCTATTATTAATAAATTTGAAAGTGGAAATTTTTACAAAAATTTGAGTAGCATAACAGCCTATAAAATGACATTTCCAGATCTGTATAACATGCACACAATAGCTCCCAAATGGAGGACAAAAACAATGCTCATCGGGCTCCCGAAAATAGCACAAAATAGCCCGAAATCACCACTAAAACTTAATAATCTATCACAGAAGTATAATCATATCCAAATACAATTTTCAACTTTATTTTAACATTTAAAAGTCTGATATACAGCAGCAACCCAAACTGATATGAAATACTCAACTGGAAACACCAAACTCTTACAAAAAATACACCCGAAAACTCACAAATCTGCACTGTTCAGCACAAAGGCAAACTCTGCATGAGCATGCACATGGAATGGCTTCAAAATCCCATCCTTAGCCTTCCTAGAAACCTGCAAACTCCCATTCTTGGGTCTCCCTGGAAACCTGCAAACTCCCGTTCTTGGGTCTCCTTCTCCATAGGTTTGGCAGCCTCTGAAGAATAACAAAGAAATGAGCAAAAATCAAGTTCTGGAATGAGCCCAAAATGCCTCCAAACTCCTTAAAAGAGGGCATAACCCAAACTCACGTCCAAGAGGGGTTAATAAAACATATTTTAATAATAATTTTCATTTATTAGTCCATTAGCTTCCAAACATCATCCCCTTTTTCCAAAACTTCACCTTTTTGTGCCTGCCTGCCTTAGAAAAAGATTATTATTTTTAATTATTTGAAAAGGGGACATGACACCTAGTGAATAAATTCTTTGAATTCTTGAATGTTTCATTCATATTTTCTCTCTCAATTTTTTTTGTGAGAGGTCCTCCTAGGTTAAAATCCTCAACAAAAGTCTCTTTGTCCAATTTGCAAAGGATACTCATATCCTTTCTATAGAAAGCTTTGGTTGTTGGATTGTAAGATTTGATCAATGTCTTTATTAGATCAACATCAAATATCACCTCTAGCATTATCAACTTTACCATATTTTTGATCCATAGGTTACAGATTGGTGACTTCTCATAACCATTCTGATAGAATTACCAAAATAACTTGTTCCCATTAGTTTTAGGCACAATGGTATCTTTGCAGAAGGAGCATACATCCTTGAAAACATGAGCATTCAAATTCTAAACATGGGAAGACCTTGGAAGAAAATACACCCACTCCTCTGCATATATAGTCACCAACTTTTCCTTTGCTTGCTCAATAGCCTGTGAAGATTCTGTGATATCAACCTAAGCTATCAAATTTCTTTCTTCTTATTCCATGATCTCTGCAATAGAAAAATTTAGAAGAATTTTTATCAATACAGACTCTAAGAAAAACTAAATATCTCTGCAAACTCCACATATTCTTGGCCCTCAAACTCTTATCTCTAAACTATGCAAAATGTTGTAACTCAGAATACCATTATATCAGCCTATTAATGGAGAGAAAAAAATAGAGAAGCATTTATGTCCCTTAATGTCAATGTGTGTAAGAAATCTCAAAAACTACAAAAGTGCAAAGAACTGACATGTACAACCAAACTTTCCATCATTTTATGTATGTTTGATAAGACATAACTTTTAAATCATAATTGGGGCTTTTAACAGTCATTTCTTACTTAATGTTTCATCCTTGTGACCCGACAACCTCCCTTGTTCACCGCTTCACGGTCACTTTTTGTCTTATCACTTAAATACTGATGACTGGATGACCACAACATTACCTTTTTTTGCCACTTCATGGTCTATGTTTGGTTTTTAGTCACTAATCGTGTGATTGAGCGCCCATAGGATTTGACCCCTTATAACCTCTATCACATGGTCCCTACATCTCATTAACATTTACACTTAACATTAGCAACCACACAAATACCCTTACATCATGAAGTCACAACTCTACACATTATTATGCATCTTAGGCCTTTGCTCTTGCAACCTTGCAATGACCTCTTTGCTCATTAATTGGTCAAGACCTCACAAGGTCACGACTTGTCTTGACTATTTAACAAATTTCCTTGTGATCACGCGAGTGAATGGTTCTTTATTGACTTTTAACTTGGTCGTTGCTTCACAACTTATCCTTACTAACTTTCCACTATCATCTCAACTAAGAAATCACATATTCTACTTTGATTTTCACTATATTGCATGGTTGAGGTTTGATCACATCTTATATTTACTAAACATGTGACCATGCAATCAAGTATCTTTTACTGCTCTTGCCAGGTCGCAGCATAGTCTGAAAATCTTTGTCTTAACATCAGGACTGAGCAATCATACTAAACTTCCTTTATACAATTTTTTTCCTCAGGTTATTGACATAACAACCCTCATCTCTTCTAACAGTGTGACTAAGTGAACAAGCATCTTACACATTTTATAAAATGGTCATCGGGTCACAATTTATTGCCTTTACTACTTAGCTAACATCATGACTGCATGATTTAAGACTTCTGAACCCTTTCATCTAGTCATGGTCAATTTCTACATACTTAACTTTATTATGTGACCCAACGAACAAACATTTTAATATCCTATATGCCTTCACATGAAACATATTGAATGAGTATTATATGCTTTTATCGATCAACATTCCTTTGAAAAATGGCCCCACCTACCTTTTGATTTTTCAAAGCTCTTTACTTTTCCTCCTAGAGTGTGCCACACATCAACCTTTGACTGGTCTAACTTTTTTCTGTATCTTGGGCCCATCATGCCACATGGCATATCGTTGCATCCTCATGACCTTAACCCATGATTATCCAACATTAACTCTTGTGAACATGCAATCAACAATATTTTGTCATTTCACAACTCAAACCTAGGGTCAACCTTTAAGTGATCATGCAACTAAAGACTTCATGGGTTTCTAATCATTTTCGCATAGTCACAGATAACCTTCAAGATTCATCATCTAAGTTCCTAACTGTGTGACCTAAATATTCACCCAATCATTGCCAAAACTTAATGTAATATTTTATTCAGGTGACTACGCAATTGAAACACTCATTGACTGCTTCGCTTAGTCATGGCTTAAGAAGAGCTTAAGTGCATAACTACCATAACTCAATGGCCAAAATAAAATTTCTGCTTCATTGGGTCATGCCTTTTAATTTTGTGGTTTGATGAAGAGCTTTGACCTTGCGACTAACTGAAGTTGCCTTGTCGCACACTTAAAGTTTCATGAGCTCACAACCAAACATAAGAGGTTAAAGTAAAGCACTATTCGTAGGGGATTTTGAAATTTTAAAAATTTAAAAGGAGCGTGGACATAAAAACAAAGGTTTACTAGGATAAATCATGTTTTCATTAAAATTTAGGGAAACCCTAGCTACAGGCATTGGTAAAATTTATCATAATTAGGGTTATTTCCAGAGGATGACAACAAGATAAAACTAACCCTAGCTGATCAAAATAATTGAAAATATTTTCACAAATAAAATTTACAAATTAGGCATAGTGAAAATGAGGGATAAAAGGTTTGACCAAGGGAAATCCCCCATACAAACAAAAAACCATTTTCCTCATAGGTACAAGTATAAGAGAGTGAATTAAAGTGCAAATTTGGATACCCTTTTTGTCAGAGAAGTGCAAGTCAAGATTGACTTTTTGGGGTAAAATTATGCCCCAGGGTAAGATTGTGCCCTATTATCTGGGTCAAGGTTGACCTACCCTTAGAAGGACAAAAGTTTTATGGGTTCTCTCTATCTTGACATTTCTAGTCTGGAGAAAGTTGCGTAATTCCTCAGAACTATGCACAAACATTAGAAATCGGCATTTTCCAAATTTGCCTTACTTTGAGGTTAGTATTTTTGTTTTATTCATTCAAGATTTCAAGTACATACTTTCTATAGTACATTATAGGATTTTCTCCTTTCTTCATATTCTCCATTGTTTGATTCATTTGTGCATTGATCACTTCTTTGTGATTTATTATTTTGGATCTTTCTTGTTGGAAATATTCAAGATATGACAGGTTATTGAGAGGGGAGGGGTGAATCAGTAATGTAAAAACTTTAATACAATTCAGTACTTTAATCATATATACTATTTACCATTCGTTCATCTAATCTACTGTATGTATGAGAGATCAAACATTCATAACACATGTACAGAATGATTTGGTGACCCAGAAACCTTCCAAATAGAAAGTAAAACTGGAGTGGGGATGATACCCACAAAACTTCAATACTGCAGTAGAAAGTTGGCCTATTAAGGCTTACATTGACCACTTCTGGTGATCTGCCCTATTAGGAGCACATAGGACTGCTAGGTCCACCTTGTTAAAGGATTTATAAACATACAATGAAGTATGCACTCGGTTAAGAGATTTACAAAAGACTGTTAAGTCTACCTTGTTAAAGGATTCAGAAACTGGTTCACTTGTTAGGATGAAACAATATATTTGACTTACAAATTGATTGCTGATTAGATCCTTGAAGTACTGATCACCTTTTGTGATTAATGAATCTTTACTGTTCCTTGTTGACCTTGCTAAGTATTCTGCGTTGCTGCTGATTCACATTTACACTTCTCAAAACATTACGTGTCTATCTTGATACTCACATGCATACATTGTAAATGATATAATACATTACATATATATCATTCTAATAGTTATAATTGCAAGGTCGGCTAAAACACAAGTGAACAAAACATTACTAAGTCGGCCCAATAGTAAATAACTTGGGTTCATTGAACTGACTCAGTGACCTTATGATACTCGGCGTCCACTGCATTACTCGGCATCATCATGCACTCAGTAGAAGTGGAGGCTCAGTCCATACTAATCACTTGACGTAGTTCTAAACTCGGTGACCATTGGTGACTCGGTAGATGTAGTGTTACTCGGTAGATGCTCCACACTAAGTTTACCTTGCTTTACTTGGTAAACATTATAACTTCCATGCTCGATTTACACTAAATTCTCATGACACAGTCTGACTGCTTGGTAGATACTGAGATGCTCGGTGGATACTAAGATTCTAGGTGGATACTGAGATGCTTGGTGGATACTGTTGAACACTTCTAAGCTCAGTGAGTGTAGGAAATTGAGTGTTGAGCTCGGTAGCTATATTGATATAGATAAGTGTTGTCACTAATGGAAATAGTAACTTAATGCCAACAATCTCCCCCTTTGGCATTAGTGACAAAACACTTATAAGCCAAAACATATGTACATAACCCGACTCACCGAATTTTGGTTTTTCAAAATTGATCTTTGTAGAACTCTTTGTAGGACTACTACATATACATTTCTACATATATCTTCTTGATGATGTATATACAAAGATACTTATGTACACATGCTAATTCTATTGAGTGCTAACTCCCCCTTTCACTTATATTGATAACTCTCCTCATTTACTATGCTAAATCTCTCCCTTTTTTTGACAATAATGCCAAAGGACTACATATATAGTTTATATGGCTACACCAAAGTGAGATAGAAAATCTTGATGTACATTAAGGATGGTGACAAAAGTATTATCGCAAGTTTGCTGCAAAATTTGACTGGTGGAGAGAGCAATTTGAACTTCTACTGATAATTGGATCATGTGATCAACCATTGAGAAGTTCTGATCTTGGACCAATTTTTTGCAATGAGCAATATGTTTCTACATTGTATCCATGATAGGAAGGATCATGTTCTAGATGTCTATTAGTGTAGACCAGATCCTTGCTTCCTCTCTCAATAGTTCTGCTAGCACATCTGCCAAATATCTAATTTTGGTGTGAATGGAGGTTGTGGAGAAGGAGTCCATCTTTAGCTTGGATGCACTTGATTGCATATCAATGTCAATCTTATTTAGCTTATCCTTTATTTCTTTAGTAAAACTAGAAACATCACAAAGTTTGGCAAAAAGTGATGCTGCATTATTAAAAGAATTTTCAAAATTACCCAAAAGTGTGGACAATTCAACTTGCTTGATTGCTATTTGTTGAGCAATATGCTCTAGCACCTTGTTGTCAAATTTCCTCTTAGCCTTTTCAATTAATTTCTCTTGTCTGGCAGGATCTTCATTAAATTTTTGTACTGCCTCTTCTAACTGAATCAAAATGTGTTGAGTGGAATCTGCTTCAACACCTATAGCTTCTGTAATTATATCTTTGGCATTCTCAATTATTCTGTACTCCTTATCCTTTTCATACATTAACTACTTCTGCGTAGCTATCATCTCTATGAGTTAACTGGCTAACCTCATCTCTTCAATGGTAGCAGTGTCAAAATCAATCTTTGGTATCACTATCTCTGTGTCTAAGTCAATGTCTTCTTCAATTTTCTTTCCAGTGATCAAAAGTTTTAATGGATTCTTTTGTTTGACTTTTGTGATTACTGGTTTGACCTTTGGAACAAACACAATAGTGGAGATAGAAGGGCTAGCAGTGAAAAATGGGATAGGACTTGTAACGCCCCACTTGGGAACCCAAGAGAAATAAACCTAACATGTTACAATGTTTACTGAACTATTTTTTTTTTAAAGTTTAAACAAGATCAAGATAACATTAATGCAGAAGCAATAAGAAAATACACATCAAATACACATTTGCAATTACAGATACAATTTCAATTCCTCAAGGGTTCCTTTACATTGAGTCACATTTAATAATTTAAAATTAATTAGTTTAAGTTCCAAGTACAATGTCTCAAGATCATAAAGAAATAACAAATACATAATTGCATAAGCAAAGCATAAGTATATCTAATACAATGAAAGTACATCCTCTAAATAACATCCACTACACATGTCGCAGGATATGTGAAAATAGATACAATACATCAGAATACATGATTAATTGTATACATCATCTGAAAAGAAGTCTCTAAGATAAGAAATAAGAATGATAAAGGTACATCTTCTGCAATGAACATCCAATAGCTATCAATGTGAGGGGATCCCAAATGGTAAGAAGACACTACCTCCCGACCGCGTGGTTACCTAGTCAGGCTTCCACTCCCACCATGCAAGGAAGATAATGAATGATCCTCATACGGCTAATCAAACATAAACCATTCCTAGGCAAGGAATTCCTAATAGCCAACACTATCTCAAAGGTAACACATACTACTCAAGAAGATAAAATAATCCAAAAAGAAAGAACACTCAATCCAATACCGACACCACATAACCAAACATCATACATGAACCGAGTATAAACCAAATACCAAGATCATAAGATAAAGCCAATGAAAGATATCCTCCTCAAGTCAATAACCACATGTCAAAAGTAAATCATCAATGAAAATAAATACCACAATGAACACATCCAACAATAAGTACACCACCAGAGGTACACAAAATCTACAGAGATCTACAGAGGAGACTCAGGCTACATACTAGGGAGTGTCATCACATGGTTGCTTGAGTTACCCTGGACTGATCTCTTAATAGACCCGGGACCCTCAAGCATTTAGTTACCCTGGACTGGTTACTCTGAACTTTGGGCCCTCAACATCACACATGTGGAAACCATAAAGCCCTCTCAAGAAGACGAGACACTCATCCCACCCATCCTTAGTCTATATAAGCACTCAAGGCATGGTTGGGTCAAATATCTCTAACTTATCTTTTTTAGTGTGTTTTTCCCCCCAAAAGTTTTAATCAATAGATTATCACTTATTACATAACTTGCATTAGGTTACCCTGGTACTGACCACTTTGGGTCCCGGACCCCTATGCAAGCCACTCCTAAGTCACGTACCTAGACAACCTCTCCTAAGCACATAAAAACACAGTTGTGTCCCATACCACAACACCCATAATGATCAAACTCGGTTCCTCAATAGGCAACCTATAATAAGATGGTTCTCCCATCCAAGAACACATAAATGCTCCACAAGTAAAACTCATAAATATAATCTCAATTTGAATCATGACATCCAACCACGTAAATGGTATAAAAGAAATCTCACAAAGCCTTTGGTGTACATCCTAAACTGGTCAACATTTAAACGACTCCAAAATCCCAAAGCATAGACCATACAAGCAAAACAACACAGTTTCATATTCTGGGTTTGGTTTGAGAATACACAATTTGATTACAAGTAAAGTTTTAGTTTTGTGTTCAATGTACGTTTTCAAGTAGATACAATCTATCATTTACTCCTTCCATTAACCTATTCTTTCATTTAAATAATTACGCAATCACCCCTATATTAGGTTTTAAATCAATTTTTCCAAAATACTCCAAGAGAAATTATCTATTCAACTGATTAAATAGTACTTATCGATAGTTAAAATTCCTATTAACTTCGATTATTCATTAAACTTAACTGATTTACAATTAATTAAATTAATTAATAATTACAATTAATTAAGTTAATTAATAATTACAATCTTATCAAATAATATCCATTATCAATTAACTTTAATTAAACTAATTTTAATTAAATTAATCAATAATTGTTGATCTAAATACTTATATTAAAATTCTTCATTAATTATCAATTTATTAATATTTAGCCAAAAACTGTTGATAAATTAATAATTACAAAATTTATATTAAAATACATTAATATTTAAATATTTAAATATAAAAATAAATATTAATAAAACATTGTTAATTAATAATAAAGTTAATATATCAAAATTTATTAATAAAAATTATAAATAATATTTATACCTTTTAATAAATAGTATTAATTCAAATTAAAACTAATAACAATTAAATGCGAATTGTATATTTCCAAAGTCAAATAACATTTATGTTAAGAGGGGCATATAATAAAGTTTATGGAAAACAAACTATGTCAAGCAATTTATTAATCGTTGACTGCCAGGTACGCAGCGGACTGCTGTCGCAGTCGTCCTGCATCAGCAGGTAAGACTACGTACAACACTCGCCTGCTGTATATGTTAATAAAGGGGCAAGGGGTGGTTAAGCCGTCCCTCCCCAAAAATTAGAATTTTTTAAAATTTTTTTAAATTTTTGTATTAAGTTTTTTTAAAACAAAGCCTTCCCCCAATAGAATATATTACATCATTTTATTTTTAGTTTAATCATAAATTATATATTCACACTCTTTTTAATATATGTATTTTAAAATTTTAATTTATGTAAATTGTGACAAAACAATACTTTTTCATAACCACTTAAATATATAGATAATTTATAATTTTATTTTTAATAAAATTTTAATCCAAAACAATGCCCTGCCCCGCCCCCTCCCAATTATATAATTTAAAAAAAAAAAAAAAATGATTGCCATTTAAATTTGGTAGGAAAAATTAAGTTGAACTAATCGAATTTTCAATCTACGATCAAACCCTTTCCAAGTTTAAGTTTCTCCAATCAAGAACAAATATTTGCATACCAGAAAAATAACAAATGCAAAAGACACGGAGCAGACAGAAGTTTGAAAAACGGAGAACTACTATACAATTAAACCACGAGATCCTACCTTGATTTGATGCTAACAATCTAGTGAAACCCTTCAAAGCTTCCAAAGATTTCTTTGTTCCCCTTTTAAAAGTGTGTTCCCTGAAACCTGTGTGTGCAATAATGACCCGAAAACCCTCTAATATAAACTCTAATTACCTTTTAGGGTTTCTGTCTCCACAACTCTTAAATTATAATTATTTAATTTAATTAATTCTTTCATGCACAATTAATTTGCTTTTTAATTACGATAAATGAATTATTAAATTACTTTATTTAATTTTCCACTTGACTTCGCTTTTAAATTAATTTATTAACTTTTTCAATCTCATGCGCACTTTAAAATATCTTTATTAAGTTCACATATTTTACCTTTTTAATTAATCTTTTGTATTTTAAACTTATGCACGCATCATGCAAGCTTAAAACATTTTCAAAATTTAATATCTTTTCAATTCTTAATTTTTTTTTTGAACATTTAATTTGATAAATATTTATTAACTTAAATAACAATAATATTTAGCAGTTATTTAAAAATGAACTCTAAATATATATTATTATTAAATTAAATAAATATTATCACCTTCTAAATTTATTCTTAAAACTTTTATCTTCAAATTCCATTCTTTTATTTAATTAATTTCTCAATTAATTAAATATTTGAAATGTCATAATAATTTTCCATTAAATTAAATCATTAATTTAATCTTTTAATTAGACTTAATTAATAGAAATTCATCAAAGACTCATAAAACAACATACACACAAAATACTTACGAGTTTTAAAAAGGGTAGATAGTCTGTTGCGAGTCCTCCTTGCAGGACAAGTATTTTAGGCTATGGCTAGGATTGGACCTGATCGTTATCTTCCCATTCTCACCATTTGAGTATTTGTAATAGGGCACGCTCATCCTGGCAATTTAGGGAAGTCGATGCCTGGTACCTGCATCCTACATAAAATACGAGCACGTACATGTATATAATATATCTAAACTAAATAGGCAATGGCAGGGAGTGGTGCATCGTGTAGATCCCGACTAACAGGTGACTACGACTCCCTCCCTTAACCACATCAAACACGTCAGATAGAAAGATAAAACAATCACATGCACCATACACATGCAAATATGGGGTAAGTATAAACATCCCAAATCTAAGATCAAATGCTCAGTTATAATAATGCATCTCTATCAATACAAACATAATCATCATTAAAGACATCACGTTAACATTGTTACAAAAGAAACCACATTTACTAATTAGGAATCATTAAGACATCATTAACGTCATGTGAAATGAAATCAACTAAGCTATTATAACAAGTATATATGTAATCCAAAACATGAAATAATATCATAATATTGTAAATCCAATATCTCTAAACTAATTAAAGCATAAAATCCTAAAAGAATTTGACAATGATAACAAAGATGCGATCTAGGGGCAGGCACTACATGACTCGAGGATTGAATGCCAATAGAAGTGCTAACCGGATCAAAAATTAAAATACTTCCCAAAAATGGTGTCACACTCAGTAGAGTACCCATAGTAGTATCTGAATTGATTGGAGTTGAAGTGGATACAGATAATGCTAACAAGAAAACAACTGTAGAACTTATTGGAATAGATGGAGACAAAATTGTAGAACTTACTGTTACAATAACTGATGGTGAAGGAGCTAAGGTAGCTAACTCAGTAGCTGAAGAAGTGATAGGCAGCTCGGTAGATAAAGTGCTTTGCACTTCTATTTCAGATACCTGGAGCTGGGATGTGGCTAGTGAAGATTGAGCAATTGAAGTGACTATTGTTGTGCTCACAATTTCACTTGTAGAAGTTGTCTCCATTTTAGATTTACCAGTCTTTGGTGGAGAGTGAGGAAGGGATGCAATAACTACTATTGCAATTCTTTTCGGGTCATCTTCATCTTTTTCTTCCTCAAGTTCTTCTTCCTCTTTTTCTTTCATAAGTGCATGCAGCTCTCCTGGTGTAACTATGATAGATGGAGTGTTATCAAAATCATCATTGTCACTGCTATCATCATCCTTAATTTCAATAAGATCATCTGATGGCTTCCTAAGATGATATGCATCATTCCAAATATCTATGGTATTTTTGACAACTGATTCAATGTCTTTTAATAATATAAGACAAGTATTGAATCTCTTATTCATTCTTCCTTCATGATCCTTCAATGCCTTTTTGACTTTTGCATCTGTCAGATTGTGTACTAATTCCTTTAGTTTTTGTTCAAATATATCTTTGACAGTTTGTACCATGTTCTCCCATCTGACTTTTATTTTGTCAAAAAGTACTGCTAGAATTTGAGATAGAAATTAATCAGGAGAGAATTTCCAAGTTCCTAACTTTTCCATTACCAAGTCTTCAATCTCTTTTTGTTTTGCAGGAGTCCGAGTTTCATATTTGAGAGCTTTAAAATTGCTAATACCTACTCCAATCCTTAACTATTTTAGTCTTCCCTCAAATGTGAGTGGAGGCCTGACAAGTAGAGTTTCTTGCTCTCCTTCCCTGGTTCTCCTAGTGAATATTGTAGTTGGCTTCTTCTAAGGTTTGGTGATAGACACCTTTCCTTTCTTCTTTGGCGGTTCCTCTTCTTTTTCAGATTCATGTTTTTCGCCTTCTTCTTCTTCTTCTTCATCATCATCATCCTCTCCTTTACCTTCAATAAGCATTAGAGGGCCAGTTGCAGTTTTCAATTTTGCTATCTTCCCCTTGCCTTTGCTTATAGCCTGGGGTAGCTTGATTTCAAGCTCAATTCTAGCCTTTACTTCATCATAAGTGCCAAATGCAAGAAGCTTAGGTTCTACAGGCTCATTCACCAGAGCTTCAATAATATCTCTAATTTCATCAATATTGACCTCATAAGGAAGAGATTTTACCCATGCAACTCGGGGTCTAACTGCCTGAATGTATACTCTATCACAGTCAACTGTGAAGCGTACATCATCTTTGTAGTCTACAACCAATTTTGGAAAAATTTGAAACCTCTTATTCATTCTTTTCTTAAAGTCTTCAAAGTAATTATCCATAAACTTCTCAAAGTTTTCACCCATCTCAGCAATAAACTCATTAATCTGATATAGAATTGGGGTGTCTTTTCTCCATACAAATGAGCCCTTTGATAGAAAGAATTTTTTAACATAGAAAAATAAACAAGTTAATAGGGAGCCAAATTTATAGGGATTATTCTTTGAGGTCCTTATGCTGTCCATATTCTTGTTCAATTGTTTCAACAATAATTCTGACAGACCAAATTCTAGATTTTTCTTCACAATCTTGAATGCAAAATCCACGGCCTCACAAGGCACACTGTTCAAATGACTAGAGCTATAAATCTTGTGAGAAATGATGTGAATGCTAAACCTTAAGTCAACATCAAAGAAAATGCTAACCTTCAAACCTCTACCATCCCATTCAACTAGGATTTTCTTCTGAAGTTCATCCTGACCTAGGGTTTTGGTAGTTTTGGCTTTGCTGAGTATGGGGAGACCAGTAATCTTATGAATCATCTTCTTGGTGATTAATACTGGCTGCTCTAACCATAGTTGATCATTGTGAACACGACTGAGTATGTACCTAATCCACTTAATCTGGAAACTTCTTGGCATATGCGAGATATGGGTTAATCCTTTGGTCTCTAGATGCTTATGCTTGGGTTTCAAAGAGCCATCAACACTCATTTCTCCTAGGGCATTGTCCATTTCTAGGTTTCCAATCTCTTGAATAGAAAATTTAAAATGTGTACGAATATCATTTATGAAGAGTACCTATGGTTGAATTTGGGATTGAGCTCCATTAGGGTCAAGTGACTTTGCAATGGCCAGAACAATTTTGAAGTTAGGCGCTTTCCATTCTACACCCTTTACCAGCATCTCTGAACCCTTATTTGCCTTGCTACTACTGCTACTCCTAGATGCCATCGCTGCTCAGTAGGTGTAAGAAATTTTTTTTTGAACAAATTCTTCACTAGAAAATTGCTTGGAATCACTTGGAATTTGCTTGAGTGCACCTGGAAATCTCTTAGCTCTGAAATCTTGATGAAGAATGAAATTAAATTCTACCCTTTTGATGAAAATTTTGCCATAAATGCTCAGTACGAAGGTAGCTGAGATGACATAGTGCTTGACAGGATGTCATTCATTGCTTGGTAGAAGCTTGCAGCTCGGTGATCGAACAAAACTTTTGTTACTCCTGACCTAGCTTGACAACGTCTTCAACTAACTTTCCTCGGTAGATGCAACTCGGCGAAGGATATGCTTTCTTTGATCCTTGTGTATCTGGAATATTGATTTGATCATTTTTCCTTCTTTCATTTGGAACTACTTGAGATATCACTTGAAGATGTAATTCCATATCCTTGTTGATGGATCTAACTAGAAATGGTGGAGTCACCCACTTCTTGAGTGATATTGCCATCATTTGAACTGTTCTACTCGATAGATTTAGGAATCCACTATTGCCTCATCTGCTTCCAAATGTTATTAGCTTTAGCTATCTTCAATTCTTCCTATATTCATGCAATTTTTAGCTATATGACTAAGTTCTGTGCATGTATAGCACCTTATAGTAGTGTCCTTCTTCCTTAGGTGATGTCTTGCATAGTTTATACCAATATGTCCATATTCTCCACAATAATGACATCTACACCAGGCATTGTAGTCCCATCCAAATATTGCTTTAACAAGTTGTTTAGCTAGATTGAATGATTTGGATATGTGTTGGAATGCCTTGTGACCATGCTTCTTGCGTTTGTGACAATTACCTTTAAATTTTGGTTTCTCCTTAGATTCATTAGCTTTATGACCATGTTGACTACAATTGTAGCATTTACCATTGAATTTATCTTTTCCATTGCTCTAACATTTTTTTGATGTGTGACCTGACTTACCATAGTGATTGCAAGTAGGTTTTTGATTCCTTTGGGCACCTTGTTTGGAGGTTTCACCTTCTTCCTTATAACCAAGACCAACTTTACCTTTTTGTCTATGAAGATTCTGCTCACTTTCTTGATTAAATTGAGTCATGTCTGCTTGAGATTTCATTATCCTTTCATTGACTTGCTTTTCAGTGATTAAGTCATTTTCCAAACTTTCATTGATTTGTCTTTCAGATCTTAAGTTACTTTGTAAGCTTTCATTGATTTGTCTTTCAGTGATTAAGTTATTTCTCAAGCTTTCATTTTCAGATCTTAGATTCATAATTTCTTCATTTGCATTAGATAGTTGATCTATAAGATCTTCATGCTGATTGGATTGATTATTTCTTGCCTCCAAGTCTTCATTTGCCTTGTTTCTTTGTTCCAAAACTTCACATAGCCTGATTGATTGGATTTCTTGTTCTCTTTAAGTTTTCTTACTTCTTCCTACAGAGAGCCATTCTATGCTAGGAGTTCCTTGATTGCCTCATTAGCTTCATCTGAACTGCTTGATGGTAAAAGGTCTTCAATCTTTTCTTCAACATACTAATGGTCATTCATTTGTCTTGCAAGTTCCTTCCTTCTTTTTAGGGATTGGGAAAGATGCTCCTTTTCTTCTTTGAGTTGAGCCATAGCCATTTCTAGATCTAGCTTTTCAATTTCAATAGCTTTGTCAAGTCTAAATATCTCCATTTTCCTTGATCTTTGCTCAAGCTGTCAAACTTTATCCTGAGAACCACAAAGCTTTGATACCAATTGTTGGAAATATTCAAGATATGACAAGTTACTTAGAGGGGAGGGGTGAATTAGTAACCTCAAAACTTTAAGACAATTGAGTACTTTAATCATATATAATATTCACCATTCATTCATCTAATCTACTGTATGTATGAGAGGTCAAACATTCATAACACATGTACACAGTGATTTGGTGACCTATAAACCTTCCAAATAGAAAGTAAAACTGGGGTGGGGATGATACCCACAAAACTTCAATACTGCAGTATAAAGTTGGCCTGTTAAGGCTTACATTGACCACTTTTGGTGATCTGCCCTATTAGGAGCACAAAGGACTACTAGGTCCACCTTGTTAGAGGATTTATAAACATACAATGAAGTATGCACTTGGTTAAGATATTTACAAAAGACTGTTAAGTCTACCTTGTTAAAGGATTTAGAAACTAGTTCACCTATTAGGATGAAACAATATATTTGACTTACAACTTGATTTCTGATTAGATCCTTGAAGTACTGATCACCTTTTGTGATTGATGAATCTTTACTATTCCTTATTGACCTTCTTGAGTATTCTTCTCTACTGTTGATTCACATTTACACTTCTCAAAACATTACATGTCTATCTTGATACTCTCATGCATACATTGTAAATGATATAATACATTACATATATATCATTCCAATAATTATAATTGCAAGGTCAGCTAAAACACAAGTGAACAAAACATTACTGAGTTGGCCCAATAGTAAATAACTCGGGTTCACTAAACTGACTCGGTGACCTTCTGATACTCGGCATCCACTGTATTACTTGGCATCATCATGCACTTGGTAGAAGTGAAGGCTCGTTCCATACTAATCACTCGACATATTTTTTAACTCGATGACCACTGGTGACTTGGTAGATTTAGTGTTACTTCGTAGATACTCCACGCTGAGTTTCCCTTACTTTACTTGATAAACATTACAACTCCCACGCTCAGTTTATACTGAATTCTCATGACATAGTCTAACTTCTCAGTAGATACTGAGATGCTCGGTGGATACTGTTGAACACTTCTAAGCTCGGTGAGTGTAGGAAACTAAATGCTAAGCTCAGTAGCTATACTGATATAGATAAGTGTTGTTACTAATGGAAATAGTAACTTAATGCCAACATTTCCTTATGAGATTGTCATGCACTCAGTAGAAGTGAAGGCTTGGTCCATACTAATCACTCAACATAGTTCTGAACTTGGTGACCACTGGTGACTCAGTAGATGTAGTGTTACTCAGTAGATACTCCACACTGAGTTTACCTTGCTTTACTCTGTAAACATTATAACTTCCATGCTCGGTTTACACTGAATTCTCATGACACAGTCTGATTGCTTGGTAGACTCTGAGATGCTTGGTGGATACTGTTGAACACTTCTAAGCTCGATGAGTGTAGGAAACTGAGTGCTGAGCTTGGTAGCTATACTGAGATAGATAAGTGTTGTCACTAATGGAAATAGTAACTTAATGCCAACATTTCCTTATGTTGAAGACAACACTTTAAGAATTCCTACTCAACAAGTCCAAAAACTTTCAACTGAACTTGATAAAATGGGTAATTGGCTCATTGAAGAAAACCATAATCAAGATTCTATTCAAGCTATAGAGGCTCTTAAGAAAGTTCTCTGTGATAGTGATCAAGGTGTTAACCTCTTGCATGGTATTGCTTACGTTGTGCATTCCAATGTTAAAACTTTAGCTCAAGAAGTTCAAGATTTAGGGTTGATTCTTCCTATCACTAGTGTAGAACCTTCTTTTATTCCTTTACCTAGTATTCCTACCATTACTCCTTCTTTGGTGACTGTGATAGTTCCCTCTATTCCTATGAGTGTTACTCTTGTGTTTCTTCCTACATCACAACCTTTTTATCATTATATTCCATTTACTTATTCTAATCCTCTACCAACTATGGTTCAAAGTATTCCTCTAGTTGTGTCTTCCATTCTTGCAGCTTCATACAATTTACCTAGTGTTTCCAGTGTTGCTATTCCTCCTATTTCCTCTAATGATTTAACAATTACCAATTTGGGTCAAATTATGTCATCTTTACAACAACAACTTGCATCCTTGACTCAAAATAAGTTTATTATTCCTACATGTGACATGGGAAGTCCTTTGTCCCAAGATATCATTTGTACTCTCGTTACTTAGCAAGCCGATATGCCTCCTCTAGAGAATTATAATGGAAAGGGAGACCCTAGTCATCATGTTAAAACATTTCAAGTAATTTGTAGAGATTATGCTCACGACCATAGGATTTTAGCCAAGTTGTTTGCTATAACCTTTCACAAAAAGGTCTTGCAATGGTTTTTTTCCTTGCCTCCTTATTCTATTGATTCATTTCCACAACTTGCCAATGCTTTTATTCAACAATTTCAAAACAAAATTAGCCTGCAAGTGTCTTTGATTGATATGATGCATTGTAAACAAAGTGCTAAGGAAAAATTGACTGAATTTATTGGTAGATTTAAGCATTTACATGCTCAGATTTTCTATCATGTTCCTAATGTTGATATTCAACATATGTTTATTTCAAATTTGCAAAAGGATATTAAAGATAAGATTATGCTTAATGAATTTACCTTTTTTCAACAACTTTATGTAGCACTTCATCATTATCAATTACAAGTGAGTCCATTTGAGAGAAACACTCCAATGGCTCTTGTTGTTGTTGATGAAAGTGATGCTACTCCTAATCCAAATAAATTTCAAAAATTCAATAATTATGTCAGGATATACATACAAGTAAGTGCAGTTGTTGTTGCATCTCACAATGCCACTTCTGTGTCCACAACTTTTTGATTAAATTGTGTGTTTACTCCTCTTTCTGAATCTTTACACTCTATTATGAGTAGGTTGTTAACTACTAATATGATTACTTTGCCTCCTATGTGACCTCTTTTACCTACTATGATTGCATCTAAATCCTTTGATCCTAAAGCTTTTTGTCAATAACATCATCTAAATGGTCATAATACCGAGAAATGTTATTCTTTAAAATATACGGTTCAAGACTTAATTGACTCTAATACTTTATCTGTTGATAATCTTGATGGTAGTGGGAACAAATATATTTCTCCTCCTAGTCAAAATCTTCAAATCTATTAAAATCCTTTACCTATACATGATACTAATACCATTTCTCAGTTATCTTCTATAGATATTATGGATGATTCAATAATGGATGATCTTAATCACATTGTTAATCAAGTGGTTGTTCAATTTGTATCTCCACCTCAACCTCAACCTCAACTTCAATCTCAAGTTCCATCTCAACCTCAATTAAAACGTAAACCTAAATTCAAGACTCGACCTAAAAATTGACAACAACTTAAGAATAAAAGACCTCAGGGACTTTTGATTACCTTTGATGATTCTGGGACTATTAAAGCTCTTGATGGTACCCTTTACATATATGCTAGGATTTATCAAATACCTACTCGTGGTTTTCTTTTTGATCCTACATCCTTAGTCAATTTTATTACTAAAGAAAATATTTCTATGAAAAGATTCAAACTCGTAATGGTTTTCTTTATCCATCATTTGGTTCTATTAATTTACTATTTGGACTTTGTGGTAAAATTGTGAACACTACCTTTTTTGTTCTTCCTACTTCTAATCAGTTTCAAGTTAAGATTGGTTTGTCGTGTTTAAACGCCATGTATGATATTGCTTTGACTATCCATAAATGTCTTAAATTTGTTCATCATGATGAACTAAAGATGGTTAGTCATAGTCTAGATCAACCTTCTAGGCCTAGCGATTGTGCTACCCTTGACTTCTTTTTGCCTCATTACCTAATTCATGTCCTTCTTGACCTAGTCATCTTTTCTGCACTTATCAAGCCAATAAGCATCATAAGATTCTCAAGTTAAGATTACCTCCTATGGATCTTAATCGTGGTCTTTTTCCTATACCTTCCATCTCTCCTTTATCTATGGATTCTACATCTATTAATAAAGCTCCTACTATTTCTTGTCCATCTACTGATAATCCTATTAATCCTCCTATAGAACCTATGAAGGATCTAGAAATTTCTTCTCCTAGTTCTCAACACATTTTAAACACGATGAAATGTAATTGATCTACTAATGAATGACATAAGAAGTGCCATGCTCAAGCTAAAGCTCCTAATTTTTCTTCAAAAAATATTTACCTTCTTTGGATAGAACTATGCATGAAGTGTTGGAAGAAGTTTCTATTAATGATTTTAAGATGCATGATTATGATGATTTCATTCATATCTTAGATCCTATTTTAATTAATTTGGATGAAGAAGATACTTTTGATGATGTTCATGATGAATATGAAACTATTGACATTGACATTGATTTACCTTTAGATGCTTTCATCACAATTGACACTTACACCTAGTATTGAACATTGTGATTCTCAAGTGGATCTGTGTTTGGAACTGGCTATCATTCCTACTATGTCGGATATAGTCCCTCTTGTGAGTAACCCACCTTCCCTAAATGATATAAAACAAGATGGGTAGAGTAGGTGGTAGAATTGATTGGCTTGTCCTTTATCGTAGTTTTGATGTGTGTTTTCCTATTGTAATGTGATTCTCCCATAATGAGTTTTCTAAATGTTGTTAGACTCTTTTATCCAATCCTTGTTGCTCTATTGGTGCAAGGTGATAAAGGAATTGAACTTGTCATACTATTCCTCTATCTGTATCTCTATTCTTCCATATGTTGTTTTATGTTATGTTGTACCTGTACTATTGCTCATCAATGTTTCCTTATGTAATCTACTTGAATCCAAAACTTTGTAGCACTAATTCTTTTTGGTCTCCAGGTCATGGTCTAAAAAGATTCTTCTTCATATTTCTTATGTGATCTTTCCTTCTTTGTGATTGATGTTCTACTTTCTTTTGGGAATGATCTAAATTCATTTGCAATAATATCATATATATTATCTTATGATCATATTGACCCCATGGTAGATAGATCCCTTCTATGTTCTTTGTATTTTTATGTGGTATTTCCCTTGATTTGTCTTCACCTGGGGGCATTTTGTAGTGGAAATGTAATCAATGGAGTTGCTAATGTTTCTGTTAAAGCCATTGCTCCTTTTAAAGTGTTAGCAATGACTTTAATGTGGGGGCATACACTCTACTCACCTATTGCACACACACACTTTTCGATATACATATATAATTTTTCAACATACCTTTACTCTTTTTTTCAATTAGTGACTAATCCTTAAAGCATGGATTTATATTCTAGGATCTCTTTATCCCTCTAGTTTCAAAATTTTTGATCCCTTAAAGTTGAAGGTGTCCTTAAGATAGGATCTGTTTTAATGTTTGATTTTACTCTTATAGAATAGAATATTCTTGAGTGTGAATCCTTGATGGGTTGACTAGTGAGTAGCTACATTCACTAGGTAGTTCAATTCCATCTTTCTAGTTGTGTTGTTTCCTTGTGTGGTTCACAATGGGACGTAAGTTCTTATTGGCCAAGATAATCACACTCTTTCTCTTTTTTCTCTTTTTCTAGAGATGTCTCTCTTATTATGATCCTAGATTTGATGAAGAATTGATTCTCTGGGGGCTTGAGGATCTCTTTGTCCCTTTGATTTTAATAAAATTATCTTTTCATTATGATATCCTTTACCAAGAGTTTGCATCAAGTCCATATTCTTACTAAAGTGGGGACTTAATGTATCATCTTAAAATGGAAGCATTTCCATGTTAACAGTTTTTATCCCTTTAAGTAAGTGGTCTGGGGTCATGTCAAGTGCTTTGAATAGGTTTTTGCATTGATTTGGCTATTTCCCCCTGTTTTCGACCTCTTTTTAAAAATTTCTTCGAGAAACTGAAGACTTTGACTTTCTGGGTCAATGATGACCTAATGGGTCAAGCTAGACCTCAACCCTAACCTAGGTCAAGGAAAACCTCAACTCTAACCTAGGGAAGGATTGACCTTATCCTTGGCCCTAGGTCCAAATTTCACGTTCTAGAGGTTTTAGGATATCGAGTTTCAGGAAGCTTCATTTTCCTACTTTCGGGTGGGTTGTTTCAAATTTTGAAATGGTAAACTCTTAAATTGGTTTTAGTCTAAGTCCATTTCTAGGGGTTAAGGTTGATTGGGATTTAATTCTCCAATGTCAACCTCTCTAGAACTTTGTACCCTAGATCACTATATAAGGAAGCCTTCCTCTCTTATTTTATCTAAGAATCCAGAGGATATCAATATAAGACATATGAGACGATCCATTAACGAAAATCCACTTTCACGATCAAGCAAGTATTCAAGCATTCAAACATTCAAGCATTCAAGCTCTAATTCATCAAGGAGATCCATTGTTAGCCATTGAAGGATTCAACCTCTACGAAGCCCTTTTGTTGAAGATTTCTCCATCCACATTCATCCAAGCTTCTTCCTATGCTAAGATCCATTCAAGATTGGTGTTGAAGATCTAATGTCATTGATTTGAGACATCCTACATTCATTTCTACTTTCATTTGGGGCATCCTTACTTGTGGATTCAAGGATTGAAATCCTCCACAAGGATTTCAACATAAACAAGGTGAATAGTTCCATTTAATTTCACTAGTACATTTTGACTCATTTTTTGATGAAATTTGGTTAATTTTTTTCCTCATATTGGTCAAATTTTCAACAAACTATTTTGTCGCTATTTTTTTCGTCTAAAATTTAACTAGTTTTTACTTTGGTCAAAATTTCAACCAAATTGTCAATGATCACTTTATGTTACAAAAATGAGGCTCCTTTTCTCTCACTGAAAACACTCATTGCCATGCTTATAGCAATATCTCCTCCTTTTTGATATAACTTATCATTATATTCTATAGCAATAAGCCTCTTTTATTAATCACCAAAAATACTCATCGCCATGACTTACAGAGATACTTTTTGTTTGGTCAAAATTTTGACCAAATTGTTGATGACCGCTATATGTTATAGTGATAAGCCTCCTTTTTTCTCATCAAAAATACTCATCACCATCACTTATAGCAATATCTCCTCCTTTTTGATAAAAGAGTTTTCTATATTCTATAATGGTAAGCCTCCTTGATTGATCACCAAAAACACTCATCACCATGACTTATAGTGATATCTCCTCCTTTTTGATAGAAGAGTCCACTATATTCTATCGCAATATCTCCTCCTTTTCAATCACTAAAAAAAATCATAACCATCGCTTCACAAGTTTAAATGATGAGTTAAATCTTTAAGTTGTGAGGTTGAGATCAAGGTAATAGTTAACTTCAAATGGTTATCACAACATCGCTAGTGGCAAAGTAGTTAAGATATTTTAAGTTGCAAACGAGCAACAAAGAGTTAAAATAGCTAAAGTTTAAGCCATCGCAACTTCACAAGAGATTAAATTTGA
Source organism: Cupressus sempervirens (assembly GCA_028749045.1). Classification (NCBI taxonomy): domain Eukaryota; kingdom Viridiplantae; phylum Streptophyta; class Pinopsida; order Cupressales; family Cupressaceae; genus Cupressus; species Cupressus sempervirens. Next base: position 179,963,798 of record CM053789.1, on the reverse strand, counting down.
CTTAAGGTCAAGGTAGAAAAGTAGAAAAAAATTATAATCATGGCTTCATGTGGTTAAGCTATGAGTTAAAATTTAGAGTTGGAAAGTTGCAAAGAGAATCTAACAGTTAAAATAAATAGCTATCACATCATTGCAAGGTGTAAAATAGTATATATATGACTCCTTTATAATAGAAGATTTCTCTATATTCTATTGTGATATCTCCTCCTTTTCAATCACTGAAAAAATCATCACCATGACTTATAGTGATATCTCTTCCTTATTGATAGAAGAGTTCACTATATTCTATAGTGATAAGCCTCCTTGATCGATCACCAACAACACTCATCGTCATGACTTATAGTGATATCTCCTCATTTTTTAATAGAAGAGTTTGTTATATTCTATAGTGATATCTCCTTTTCAATAACCCAAAAAGCTCATAATTACAGCTTCATAGGGTTAAATTATGTGTTAAAACTTTAAGTTGAAAGGTTGTGATATTCAAGGTAACAATTGACTTCAAATGGTTATCCCAACACCATGGGTAGAAAAGTAGTTAAGATATTTTAAGTTGCAAAGGAGTGAAAAAGAGCCAGGACAACAAAAGTTTAAGTCATCACAGCTTCACAAGAGATTAAGTTTGAATTAAGTTCAAGGTAGTGAAGTAGTGAAAGCTTATAATCATAGCTTTGTGTGGTTAAGCTATGAATTAAAAGTTGGAGTTTTGAAGCTATGAAGAGAATCTAACAGTTAAAAGAAATAGCTATCGCATCATCACAAGGGGTAAAATATTATATATCTAGCAGATGCGAAGAGGTGACAAGGTTAGGGTTTGAGTCATTGTAGCATCACAAAAGATGAAAATGTTAAGTCCTTAATTGTAGAGAAGTTTTGAAAAGGCCCGCCTAAAAGGTTTTGCTATTTCATAGGTGAAAGTGATAGTAAATAATGTAGACAACAATTTCGTGATGAGTGGTTTCATGCCATCGCAAGTGATAGGATGCGGTCATTTCTTGAGGTAGTGATATTGCAAAAATGGTTAATGGTGTTGTCATCACTACTTTGTTGAAGTCAGTGAAGTGTAAAAAAAAAAATTTGTGATGAAGTGGTTAAAGCTTGAATGAAGAGATTACAGTCTTGCATATCAGCATGGTCAACAAAGAAATAAAGTTGTGAAGTGGCAATTGGTATGAATCGTGACATCACAAGGTTGGCCTAGTAGTTAGAAAAAAGGGTAACGAAGACATAAGACATTGCTTATTTTGCATGGTTGTAGCCATAAGTAAATAAGAATGATAAATTGTTGTGAACTAGAGATAGAAGGAAATCACCACTTTGTAAACTTCAATTTTAAAGCATAATTTTTTTTTTAAATAGACATGTCTGAGCTGGAAAAGGAGATGTCAAGGGATTTTTTTTTTGTTTCTTCACATAGCGATAAAAGGGATCGCTATATGTCATAGCAATATACTTTCCTCATCACTCATCGCTATGTCAAGATTAGGTCTTCTCCATATAGCGATAGAAGAGTTTGCTATATTCTATAGTGATATCTTACCCAATATCTCTTTTGACCATACTATAATCTCTATAGTGTATCCTGACTCATGAAGCCTAATCACTATAACTATAGCAATATATGAACATCGAACAAAGAATAAATTTTTTGTCGATTGAGGTTTTTGATGTGCCTGTGTGAAATAAATCTCATTAATGGTTAAGCAAAATGCCAAATGATAGATTCCAAAGCTTATTCAATGGTTCGAGTGAGGCAAGGTGTTGAAGAAATATGCAGAGAAGTCAATGCAGGGTTTGGATGAAACTATTATGCTATAAATATTTTGGATTACATAATGAAAATATGGATGAAACTATTATGTATTTTTGATATTATGAATTGTTAACAATATCAAAATATGGGTGAAACTATAATGCAACTTTGATAATACTCATAATGACCAAAAATACTCATCAAGATACTAACCCTAACATAATTTCTTGATAACAATATCAAAAAATGTCAAATCACCTGCAACCATTGCACTTGCAACTAGTCAAAAGTGAGTTAGCATCTATGCTATGGAAGATTCTTGCGGGTTGCATCAAATATCTAATATATAAAGTGATATGTAAATTTTTGTATTTGGATTTGATTGTGTATTTTTTTTAGCATCGATGTTTTGGATCACACTTCATGATCCATCATCAAGATGAGAGAATGCATTGAAAAATGAAACATACAAACCAAGCCGAACCAAAGGAAAATAAAAAGAAAAAGAGGATTGGTTTGCATATTTTACTTTTCCATTCTTTCTTTCTCTTATCTTGATGATGGATTATGGAGTATGATCCAAAAATTTGATGCTTAAAGACCATACACAATCAAATCCAAAAACAAAAATTTACATTTGAAATAGTTAGTGGATATTTAAAGGGTTTGGAATCTCTACTTAGGCAACATCATCATGATTTGAATTTGGTAAAACAACATGCCATATATTTAACTTCAATCTCTAAACCAATTTAATGCCAAAGATTTGCTATTACCTTGTCTTTGCCTTTCACTTCCTTTCTTGTGGTGTTGATCAATCTCAAGTGGCAACCCATACAAGCCTTTTTGTCTATGAAAATAGAAGTAAAATTAGGTGGAACTTATTTTTCTTCCAATATTCTACTTATCCTTTTCTTGAAACCTTCATACTCATCCTACAAAATATCATTTAACAATGTTAAGGAGGCATGATGATTTAATAACACAAGAGCAATTGATTTCTATATTTTAATCACATCATCATCACCTTCACATCTTTTCATTGTTGGAAAAAATCAAGATCAGTTGACTCATTTTCTTTGGAGAAATACATAAAGGGTACCCAGTTCTTTATTTTGAACATTCTATAGAATGGTACCCATTTTTTTGGCAAAGCTCAAAACTTCTACAAGAGAGTAGAAAGTGATGGGAGATGTACCATCATCTAAGATAGGGTTGTGGTGCTCACATCCAAATCCAATTTCAAGACCCAAAATGAGGCAAGTGGTAAAGCTATTGAAGTTGGAAGACCTACAATGAATGAAATTGATTAATTAATGAAGGTATGCTAGTTTGAGCTTCACTTGGTTTCAAGAATACTTTAATATTCTCTATTTAACAAGGCCAACCATGTGAAGGTGGAAGCTCATCTAGCCTCACACCACCTCCCCCTAACATCAATCTAAATTCCCCATTAACATCTTATTACATGCTTCATTCATTCATTCATCCATTTATGAACTATAACATTCAATCAATACAATCACATAACATTCATTAATATGATATAAAATTCATTAATACACAATACTAATCAAGAATTCATTAACACATAGAAATATTCATTAACATGACATAAAAATTACTTTTCATATGCAACATTCATAGATAATTACTTAAACAAAGTTCTTTCATTATCCAACAAAGTTTATCAAACAAGGTTTATCAAAGAGCATTTTTCAAAAACCATTTACTGCTCTTTGTTTTTCTTAGCTATCTTAAGGTAAAGGCTGATAGGAGTATCAATATCTTCCTCAATCTCCTGCTCTTGTGGCACATGTAATTTCAAATTATGATGCCTCCTCGTATTTTGAGGAGTACGAGGCTGTTGCATTAAAGGAAGCTATGTTGCAATAACAAGTAAATGGGTTAAATTGGCATACACTTTTTCTTTTATTTTTTACTTTTACAAATGTTTCATTAACTGGTAGAGCATAACATGCATTTTTCTTACCTAACAATACCAAATCATGTACAATACCATTTTGATCCGCCACCACCTCAACATGCTGAACACTTTGAACATGCTCCACTCGTTCACCATGATGTTCAACATGCTCTAAAATATTCAAAAAAAGGTTACACATCAAATTGAAATTGAAGATGTGAAATTCTACTCATAGTTGCATAATTAATTTGCAATAGAAAACTAAAACTTCCACCACTATGATGTGCATCACAACCTTCATCACACGTAGGTTCTATGATAGGATTTGAAGGCTATAGTGAAATGTTATGGGAATTGTTATACAATCAATTTATGTTGGAAACTAACATTAAAAAAGAAATTTCTCAACTATTCAATTTGATTTACTTTTCATTTGACCAATTCACGTGTGTCTCATAATTTGGTGCACCAAATTCTTGGGTATGGCTTTTAGATTCTTGGTGTAGGTATGCAACCATGACTTTATAGCCTTCATTCAAGGAATCTTTTTTATCTTCATCCTTAAGCTCTACATTGAATTCTGTGCCCTATAGTTTTTTCTTAATATTGTCAGTTTTGCATGTATGATTTGATTAAAAAAAAATTTTTGAAACATTTTATAAAATAATATTATATGAAATTTCATTGCTACTACTTACAAGTCGAGAGTGAAGATTCATATAGCCACCAGAGCTAATTTTTGTGTTGGCCAACCTTTTGTAGTCTCACTTCTATAGCTTTTGATGTGTCCTGTAGTCTATGAAAAGTTTGAAACATGTTAGATTATATATTTACAAAGATCACTAATTAATGCATGATTACATTCTTCTTAATACTATCATGGTATATCTTCATTTACCCTTTCTTGGTTCAATTCCTTTACCATGTAGCCTTTTCTCTTTTGCATCTTCTATTATTTCATTTCACTCCATTAGTGGAATCATAGGAGGATGCTTGTACTTTGGGTTATCCTTTAGACCCCTTATATATTGGTCCCCCATAGTCTTTATATGTTTGGATGCTTTTTTGAGAAGTAGGGCACTGTCAAAAATGTTTTTTCCAAAGAGGTCCTCAAAAGATGTAATGAGCTGATTTTTTAATTCAGGACCCTATTTATCCCACCTTTAAAAAAATAAATTTATTAGATCAATAACTTTAATATAGTACAATAAATGGAATAAAAGAAAAATACTATAGAAATGATATTAAACTTCGTACCTTTTACATATGGTGGATCCAAATAGCTTCAGTATCATTTCAAAAAGATGATCATAGAAAACTGTTGGAAGCAAGAATGCTAATAATATTCCTATGGGGGAGTATTTTAGAAACATTATTTTGATGATATGTTACATTTATGGCTGTGTTTATCATTAATGTCAACATAGCCATTTTTCATGGTATCTAACAGAAAAACATCAATGAAGATGAAGTTGGTACGAATAGATCGTTGAGTATTTTTTGCTAGTGAGGTTAAAGGGAGATACTACTAAGTGTCTAGTGTATATAGCTAATCTTGGATGCATAAGATATAAAGTCTAGAAGAATTTATGCAAGTTTTTTGGAAGATTGTTCTAAGATGAGTTTACAAAAGCATGTTCTGGTAAACTTGTTCTATCTCTTAGTAGAGTTGTTATTCTTAGAAGCAAGGTTAAAGTCATGTAGAAGACATGTTGGTGATGACGTGGCTAAGATTTATCATCATAATATTACACATGCAGAAAGTAATTCAAGTGACAAAGTGACTAATTGGTGTTATAGCTAAGCATAATGTGTTTTTAATGAGGTCTTAGAATAGTTAATTGAGGTGGTGTAACAACCGACTCAGGGATTTATTTTATGGATTTGATATAATGGAAGGACATTTTCCTTTGTTATGTATGAATGACTACATGAAGCGTGAAGAGAAAAATAGAAGAGAAACAAGTTGATATGTGAGGATAAGACAAATAGATTGAAGTTGAAAAGAACTTCATTGCCAAGGTTTTATTCTAAGATCCAAGGTTTGATATTTGGATATGAGGTTCATGACCTAGTTTACAATGTATGACAGTGATTGGTCCAGTTAATAGGATATAGGAAAGAGGTTTAAACATATTTAAAACAATTATTCTACAAGGAATAGTTGAGAGTTCATTTGGATAGTGAAGTTCAGTGGTCTTGCCCCAGAAGTTGTTCGGACAATGGGTCCTTTTGCCTTCTACAAATCCTAATAGGGTTGGAATATCCTAATAGGGATTCAAAGTCTCCTAATAAGGAATCTTATGTATTGAATGTGTTTATAGACTCCTAATAGGTTCCATCCTCTAACAAGGAATATATATCAATATATATTTGTGGGCATCACTCCCATTAGGGTTTTCCCTTTGATCAAGGGTTTCCCTAGTTAACAAATCTAGTCTAATAATATCTTTGGGAGATCAGTGGTGAGTTACTTTAGTAAAGATAGTCTTGAATTTGATGGAGGGAATTTTGACACCCAGAAGATGGAAATTCTTGGTGAGAGATTAGAATTGTGTATAGAATTGAGCATTGAGTTTCTAGATAGAAGCAAAAGTAAAGACAGATCCATATCTAAAGAAGACATGGAGATCAAGGAAGGTATTGATCTGCTTATGAAAAGAGAATGAGAAGGTATGAAATTTTTTTCTTGTTGGACATGTAATGAGTTTGGTCATTTTTCATCTATTTTCCCGAAGAGAGTAAGAAAAATTAGAAAGAGTTCACTTTCTAATGAAGATGAAGAATTTAAAACAAGTATGGAAATATTCTTGAATGATTGTGATAAAGATAATGAGCTTGAATTGGTTAAGGAAAAGGAAGTATTAGAAGAGATAGCTTTGGTAACTATTGTTGCTCCAAAGGCTAAACATGAAAATGTGGAAGTTATCATTAGCAATGATTTATAGAATGAAGGAGAGGTAAGGAAGGAACTGATGGGGACAACAAACCAAGAAAAAAATGAACACAATAGGAAAAGGGGAATATTATTATTAGAAGTGATATTCTATTACATCCAGTACAACTAAACTAGACTCCTCAACATGTCCTATGGGTTTAAAATGTTATCAGATTCTGGAGAAAACCCTTCTCATAGTACCTTCCCCCAAACTCCACCAAAAATTTCCTTTACAATGCTAGAAATATCCTTAAGTGAACCAAAATAGGTTTAGGATTAGGAATATATTTTAGAATATGCCATTTGGCATCCACTGCCAAAACAAAAGGTTTTAGAAAACATGTTAGAAGTTGGTATAAAATTAGGAAAATCCAGAAATGATAGTCCAACTTCTGAGAGTCATAACTTTTGGGCCCATACAAGGCCATTTAGTGCCTCAAATCTGACTTTGAAGTGTTCTTAGGAGGTCTCCAAGCAACTTAAAAATGCAATAACTTTCAAACCATAAAGCCTTTTGACCTGATTCTTTTTCTAGAGTGTTTTAAATTACAAGTATAATCATCCTTCCAACTTACACCCTCTAACTCATTATAATTATGGCTCAAATACAAAATAGCCTATAATCTTTATTAGCACATACCCCAAGGTGCTCAAAAAATCTAACCCAGAAAACCAATAGTGTAGCTATGAGAGTTGGAATCTTTATTTGACCCAAATAGGTATCCAGAAATGAAAACACTTTAAATAGAAATTAACACTAAGAAATTTTTTGGGTGATACAAGATTGCCCTTACACCACTAGATGCTCCTACATCAGACACCCAGCGTAGATTGAAAAGTGACCCCATCACTTTATAGCTAGTAGAGGAAAACCCAAATGGAAAACCTCCGTTGTAGATATCCAAGTTGAGTCTTCTATTGGTCATCCTTTCCACTTCACCAGGTATAATTCATGTTTCCTATTTCTGGTACTCTAGCACACACGACTATCTAGAATTTCTTCAATCTCTTCCTTCGTAGAAGTAGGAATTGGACATGGCTCTAGCATCAACTCCTCATATGCACCATCATCATGATATTCTATTAACTCTACAATATTGAAAATAGGAAAAATGTGTATCCCATCTGGCAACTCCACCTCATATGCATTCCCTGAATCATGTTTCTTCAAAATTTTCTAGGGGCCAAATTTCTTCATCTTTCGATTATTGTAGGTACCCATTGAAAATCATTCCTTCCTCAAATATATCATAACCTGATCTCTAACTTGTAACTCCTTATGTCTCCTCTTTTGATCTTCTCTAGCCTTATACTATAGGTTCATCTTGGTAATATGTGCTCGCATCTCCTTATGTAGGTTCTTGACATGTTCAATAAAGTCTTCTACCTCAACACTTGTCCTCTTTCCTTGCTCCATCTTCCTCAGCTCTAGTGTAGTCCTTGAACTACTCTCACACAATTTGGAATGGTGATCTATCAATAGTCCTATTTACAGAATTATTGAAAGAAAATTCTACTTGTGGTAGAATCAAATCCCATCTCTTAGGTTTATCTCCTATTGAAGTCCTCAGTGAATTGCCCAGACTTCTATTCACTACTTTTGTTTGTCTATCAATTTCCAGATGATGTGCAAAACTGGACTTCCATTCTATCTTCAACTTCTTCCACAAAGTCCTCAAGAAATTCTCAATAAATTTAGTATCTCTGTCAAAAACAATAATTTTTGGGAGACCATGTAGCCTCGCCATCTCTCTGAAAAACAAATCTGAAATATGCACTGCATCATGAGTCTTGTGGCATGGAATGAAATGTGCCATCTTGGAGAACCTATCAACTACCACAACTAGTGAGTCATTACCCCTTTGTGTCCTTGGCAATCCAAGAAAAAAATCCATACTTATGTCCTCCCAAAGCTTCGATGGAATAGGCAATGGCTAATAGAGTCCAATATTTTGACTAAATCATTTGGTTGTTTGACATACTTTACAACTCTGCACAAAATTCTTCACATCTTATGACAACTGAGGCCAAAAATAATGCTCTCTAATAATGGAAATGGTCTTATCTTGACCAAAGTGTCTTACCATCCCTCCATTGTGCTTCACCTTGATCAAGTTATCCCTCGTAGAACTCATTGGAATACACAATTGACTTCCCTTGAACAACATACCATCCTAAATCATGTAATCTAGCCACCTAGTCCTATCTAGAGTAATAGGTTCTTTGCAAGCCTTCCAAGCCTCTGCAAAATCAAGATCCTCAGGGTATAGATTCTTGATTTCATCAAACCCAACCACTTCAACCTATATTATTGTCAGCAACAATTGTCTCCTACTTAATGCATCTACTATTAGACCTTTTGCTTCTATGTTTCAATACAAATGTATAGCTTTGCATGAACTCTAGCCATTTTAAATGTCTCTGATTCAATTTACCTTGACTATTTAGGTACCGCAATGCCTAGTGATTAGTATACAAGACAAATCCTTTTGGAAAAAAATAATGCCTCCATTTCTTTAAGGCCGAACCTAATGCTGATCATAAACAAAATGCTTCTTCTTTGCATCATTCATTTTTTCACTAAAATAGGCAATAGGCTCACCTTCTTGGCTCAACATAGCCCCAATAGCATTGTCACTAGCATCACAATCCACCTAGAATACTTTATTGAAATCAAGAAGTGCCAACGTAGGTTGCTTTTTCACCTTATTCTTCAGCAATTCAAAACTCCTAGTAGCTCTTGTAGTCCACTTGAACTCTTTTCTATCCCCCCTCATTATTTCAGTTAGGGGTGCACATATACTACTGAATTTCCTAATGAACTTCTTGTAAAAACTATCTAGACCATGGAATGACCTCACCTCATTGGAAGACCTTGGAGTAGGCCATTCCAAGATTACCTTCACCTTCTCTAGGTCCATTTTAAGACCCTCAGCTGAAACAAAAAACCCTGAATAGACTAACTTCCTATTGACAACATTTCTTCAAATTAATCAATAATTTCTCTTCCCTCAACCTTTCAAGGACACTACAAATATGCAATAAATTTCCATCCAAAGACTTCTTGAAAATCAAAATATCATCCAAATAGACAATAACAAATTTTCCCAAAAATTTCTTTAGTACCTCATCCATAAGTCACATGAAGGTACTTAGCACATTGGTCAGTCCAAAGGGCATGACTAACCAATCATATAGACCCTCATTGGTCTTGAATGCAATCTTCCACTCATCTACCTCTCATATCCATATCTAGTGATAGCCACTCTTGAGATCTATCTTTGTGAAGTACTGAGCTCCACTCAAACAGTCCATAAGATCATCCTTTCTTGGCAAAGGATACTGATACTTGATGGTTATTCTATTTATAGCCTGACAGTTTGTACACATTCTTTGTTCTCCATCCTTCTTTGGTGCTAGCAGTATTGCACACGGACTTAGGCTCTCTCAAATCAAATATTTCTTCAACAGCTTATGAACTTGTCTATTTAGCTCCTGAGTCTCAGTAGGAGTCATCCTATAAGTAGCTTTGTTAGTTAAACTAGCTCTAAGGACTAAATCTATTTGATGACTGATTTGTCTTACTGATGGCAACCCTTCTAGAACATTATCAAAGATGACATCTCCATACTCACTTAATAGACCTAAAACTACAAGTGAAATTTCACTACTACCTTCCTTATCTTTCCTAGGAATTAAAGCATAACACATATGTTGATGTTTCATGCCTTCCAAAAAATTTCTTCCATCAACAATACTTACCCTAGCACTACTGTAGACCTTTTTTCCCTCCTTTATCAAGGGCTTCAATTTGTGGCAAACTGCATCCTTTTTCAGAGAGTATGTATTTGCATAACCATCATGTATGGCATGCCTATCAAACTGCCATGGCCTTCTGAATAATAAATGATAGACATCCATTGGAATGATGTCATAGAGAGCCTCGATATGGTAACTACCAATCTTTAACTTTACCAAACATTTCTCCCTAACCAAGATCTTATGATCATCCTACACCCAAGCAATCCAATAGGGTTGGGGGTGTTTCTTCCTCTTGAGCTTTAGCTTTGAGACCATCTCCTATGACACCAAGTTGCTAGTGCTCCCACCATCAACAATCACATCACAACATTTACCCTCGCACTTGCACCTACTATGAAACAAACTTCTCCTTTGTCTAGGTTTGGTCTCACTACTTAGTAAGACCCTTTTATTAACTAAGACCTCTCCGCTCTTTGGTGTAGATGCTCAAAAATGGTTCATATCTACGACTTCATCACTTCTTCATACTAATTTGTCCCATTTTCTCATTCTACTAACTTTGATCTTTTGGCCAGATTGACCATATTTCGTCATTTGTATCCCCTTTCACATCAATTTCATATCAACTCAGAATCATATCAAATCAACTCCAAATCACCCCAAATAAACTTAGAATCATTCAAAATCAGTCCTAATAAACCCAAAACATATCAAACATCCCAAATCAATCATCATTTATCTTATCCTAGGTATTGTTGTGGCTTTCAGTGCCTTGGAAACCTATTAACCTATCAATCTTATCAATCTGACCTTAGTACTGTCGTGGCTCTCAGTGCTAGGTAAAAATATCATTCATGTCATTCAACCTTTGACATTTTTGAGGCTTTCAATGTCAAATCATGGCATCATCAACCATTTTAATAACATTGACAATGTTCGTTGTTGTTATTATGGTCAAACCTTATCAATCAATTTCAATCCTGTAGCATTTACAATGTCGCTTAAATGTTACATATCAACCAATTCATGTAATGTGTCCTTGGCATGTTATCAACTTCAATCAATCAATCTAATCATGGCTTTGATCTATTGGTCATCATCTTATTCCATATCCATCATCATTACATTTTCATCAAAGGATACTATCGCATTCATTTAATCAATTTGGCCAATTATCTACTAATTTAATCCTATTCTTTCTAATTATTCTTCCTAATTATCATCCTCAATTAATTAATTTTATTAATTAATTGATTCATTATCTACAAACCATGGAAATTTACAATTTCCTAAGTTCCATTTTCCATCATTAATTCCATTTTCTACTAATTCTTATTTTTTGGAATAAAAGGATTTTTAATTCAAATATTCCATAAAATATTGCATCATCATGATACTTGGATGTGACACCTCGTAGATTCTTCTTTGACACATGGCTAATACTTGTCATAATAAAATATTCTTATCTCTTACACATGTCCCTATTTGGCTTATTCGTCATAGATTCTTGGCTTTAAGTGGGTTGAGGTGTCTTATGATGTGTCATAGATTCTCTTCCACATTTAGCCATGTTTGACTTTCATGTGTCATAGAATCTTAAAATTGGCATATTTTTTCATATGTGTCATGGATTCTCAAAGGAACCTCTTGCCACATTGCACATCTATGGGTGACAAATCCAATGCTCTCACTTTGAGTGTTGATTATAAAATGGACACTCTTTCTCTCATTTCGGGCCTTCTTGAAGTCTTGGAAGCCTTTAGGTCCTAATTTGTTTTAGATTTCTCATTCCAACTCTCACATTCAAATCACAACTTCAAGTATTCTCATGGCATTATCCACATCATAGACTTTTGCTTCAATTTTGTGTGCACTATAGGCAACTTTGGAGCTACAATCATTTGGAGAAGAAAGAAGGACATGGGAGCTACAAACGAAAAAGGGGGTTTCTATCACTTTCTTTATTAGTTTGGCTTTTATGGTAGACTAGTGGGTGCTAACATATGATTATTGAGTTTTGTGATTTTCTCATAGTATGTTATGCATTTTAACCCATTTTCTGATCCTACATTTGGTGAACCCGATGTGAACATGCATATCTAACTTGCATTTTTTTGTTTTGTGCTTGCAGGTGCAAGGAAGGAGCTCACTTGGAAGGGTATAACAACTATCTACTATTCCTTTTCACACCTAGATTAATTAGGGGGTTCAGTAAAATGCTTGTATGCTCTTGTTTCATGCATTCTGTTAGCTTGCTGTCCTAGGGTGCACTCTGCTCTGTCAGGGTGCACTTGGGACCCCTAGGAAGCAATTTTAGGAGTCAAGAAGCCACCAAAACCTCTTTTTGTTGTTTTTGACTTACCAACTATGCCCAATTGGGCCCCAACTATGTCATTGGCGTAGTCTACACTATTTGGGCGCACTTGGGGGTGTCACTTTGAAAATTTTAGTTTCTGGGTCTTGTCTAGGCACCATTTCCCCACACTCTGCACCTGACCTCCCAACTACACCCAGAAACTACCAACTATGCCCAAATAGGCCCCTACTACATCATTGACATAGTCTACACTATTTGGGCACACTTGGGAGTGTTTTGAGCCAATTTGGCCTTTTGGGGAGCAATCTACTCTGTCAGAGCACACCCGGGTTCACAGTAAGCATATGCATCAATCAAAATTTGCATTTAAGGTTCCTATCACTCTCTATGACATATATTAGGTGATTTTCTATTACTGATGGTCTATTTGAAGCATGTGGCAATTGTGGGATGAAGACATGATCATAAAATACTAATGCTTTTTTTGTAGGACATTGTCGAAGACTTTGTGTGTCTTTCAAAACTATGCGTATGGATTTCCTAGATTAGATAACATTTTGTTTGGTGCTTAAAAATAACCTTTTTCTTTTCTGCCTAGTGTGTCAACTATGTTAAATCCCTAGGAGTTGCATTGGATGTATCCTCTCCCCTCGCCATTAATGGATTTTAGGTGTAAGAGAAATCCATGTAACTTCTATAGGAGGCCTGCCTTGGACCAAGATACTCGATATTGGGTATGCCAGGGGATGACCTTAGAGTGCTAACGGGCCAAAAGCCAGGTCAACATTCTAGCCACTATATAAAATTTGATTACGATGAAAGTTGTGTCGACGGTATTGCTATGTGATAGTTCTCCTCCAGTACCCTTGTGGTGTGTCAAACCCCGGTTCTCGAGGCTGGGAGACCTTTTGCGAAAGTTTATGATTCACTTACCGAACGGAATTCCCTTACTAAAAACCATGTTTTAGTGGCCAAAATCCTTTCTATCCACTGGCTCAAGGGGTTACCCATGCCCGTGAAGACATCCTACTTTCTCGTGGTCCTTAGTAGAGGCAACTATCCCTTGAGAAGTCATGCCCCTTGGGAAGTGGATCTTAGTAGCCTCGAGAAGTGAGTGCACTATAAGAGGGAGCCCATGGTGCCAAGATCCTAGGTTGTCCACTCTGGATAAGAACAGCTAAACTTTGGTTCAAGTAGGAATTCAGTGGATACATTCCTAAAAGCCTAGGTTGTGGTGTGTTTGTTACTTTTAACAACAACTATTCTCGTCTTAATGTGTCTTGCGTGTGTGTAAAACATAATCAAGATAAAAGCCAAACTTTTAAATTTACACCTTGGATATCATTTGAACTTTTCAAAACATCACACATTTCCAAAACATTGCAACCTTTATCAAACTTTGCAAACGTTGGTTCAACACACTCAAACCTTGAAAAACATGGCGACTTGTGCTCTTAAATGTGCTTGGCAAAACGTAGATCTCACACTTGCATTCACCCTAGTATAGGCCTTATTCATGCATCATATAGACTTCATATTGCACCTTTTAGTCCTCATTTAGTACCTATTACCTTTCATGTTGCATCCTTTTAGGTTCAGTTTACCTCCCTTAGTCTTTTGCATTCCCATCTCAAAATCAGCACTTTGCATTCACCACCTTGCATCTTTGCATACCTATTCATCATATTGACTACTTTAACCCTCATTGTGGGTGTCCTAACCATTATTTTGAGCATTCATACTGGTCTTAACACTATCCCCTACTATTGACCTCTTTGTAACATAAATCCTGAAATCATAGCTTCCAAAATTACCTCTGTTTCAGCCCAGTTTACCAACTGCGCCCAGAAACTACCAACTGTGCCCAAATGGGCCCCAACTATGTCATTTATGTAGTCTACACTATTTGGGTGCACTTTGTGGTCTTGAGATCCAGTTTTGGGTTCCAGATAACATTTTGGTGCTTCAACAGTGTCCTTAGGTACCTGGTTAGCTCCCCTTGCACTAGCTTGCCCAAATTTGCATTCTACATCACCTAGTCTTCATCACTTTCACTTAAGAAATCATTATGTAGGTCATAACTTCTATTTTTCATCTCCCAACCCATCTTAACATCAACCCTAGCATATTAGCTTCCTGGCATATCAGTTTGGCAACCATACCTCTCAAAATCAGCAAACCTTCATTCTGACTTACCAACTACGCCCAGAAACTACTGACTGTGCCCAAACTAGCTCCAAGTGAATCAATGATGTAGTTGGTACTGTTAGGGTGCACTTGTAACTATTAGGTCACACTTGGGTACCTGCATGACCATTTTGGGCCTCCGAACTGCACTTTAGGACCCCAAAACTGCATCTAGGAGCCTCTACACCTCCCCATTTTGCACTTGACCCAAAACCGCATCTTGCACCCAAAATCCCCTTTTTCATTATAATAATTTTCCATAACACACATTTTATCAGTAGAACCACCATTTTGAGCCCCCAAAACATCATTTTGAACCCCCAAAACCTTTTGAATTTAGTGAAAAATCTAGACAAAGTATGAGTCTTAGAGTATCTCCTTGTGTTGATGGATAATGGATCTTGACTAGTCTTTTTTATCTTTTCTTGTCATTTTCTTGGGTCAAAATCTATCTATGTCTTGATAGATTTGACCTTGTTATCTTTTATCAATTTAATCTTTTCGTCTTTTATCAGTTTTTGGTCAAGATCCAAAGTCCTTTATCACAAGGTTAAACTCCTAGGCAAAATACTTTCTAAAAGTTTTACCTAAATTCAAAACTTTCCTTATACCCTTGTCATAGCATAATCATATCCGTAGCATCCCCAAATGTCATTTTGACTTACCCTAGTGGTATATCCCCTTCATCTTGCATGGTCCAAACCTTAGCATCATTCTCACTACCAAACCCTATTAGATTATCCATCAACCAAATTGCCTTCTTGATCATTTACCCTCATTTTCCATATCCTAAACATCATTATAAACCCTTGGAAACCATCCTTTTCATAGTCTACCTTTCACACACCAACCTTTATCATCCTTAGGAAGTCCAAAACATAACCCTAGTTGTCATTTTGCATACCTTAGAGTCATTTTCATCCCCTCTAGTCAAACTTCAAAACATCACCTTGCATTTTGCATTTTGCATAACATCCCTAGGAAATTTTCACTTTTTACATCAAAATCATAATTCATTTAGAATTTCCTCACATTTCATAACATTCCTAAACACTTAAAAATCCAAAAAACACTCATATCTTTCATACCCACCACTCTAAATCACCCAAAACACTCAAAAATTCCATTGCATTTACACTCTTAGGTATCATGCCAGCACTTACTAGGACACAATCAGCTCAAAGACCCAAGGAACTCTATCAACCTTTGTTTTCTAAGGCACAAGCACAACCAAAACCTCACCCAAGATAGAAAAAGAGCAAGAAAACCCAACGAACCTTTGACGAAGACCAAATCGAGGCATCACAACCATTACTAGCAGACCCCTTGAACATGTATCCGCAAGATCCTCATAATCAAGCTATGGCACAACAAACCTTGAACAATGCACCTACCATGAGATTTCCTCCAAACACTTCCCCCACACATGGGATGGTTCAATGGAGTTCTGACTTTGAACCTATATTCGTGCCAATACCACCAGGAGGAGGAAGTGTACCAACCACACTTGAAGATGAACAATCACATTCCTTTGAATTCAGCCAACCTAACACATCAAACATACAACAAGGTACTATACACCTAAGTGATGACTCTAACACTGATTATGGCATCACTGATGAAGAAATGACTAGGGCATGTCAAGACAAATTTTTTTGCAAGAACTTAAAATGTTTGACAGCCCAAGAAATTGTCAAATTTAACCAAAACTTGGAAGGTCCTAAGTCCAAACATCAAACCAACACAACTATTGAAAACATACAACCCATGATAAATTTGGACTTAGACAAGGGAAAACAACCTTTGGAGTTTTCAAACACAATAATGGCACCTATAAGGTTCCATCAAGAGTCAACTATCAAAATCCTCCAAAGTACATTTGAACACATCAATGTTAATCCCTTGTTTGATGAAATACCACCAATCCCTAAACACCCCAAAAGGACATTAAGACTTGATTTTAGTCACATGATGCAACAACAAGATGCACCTAAAGGGACTTGTGCTCTAAGGATGCCAAACATACCTCCTTTGGAGGCAAATCAACAAAGTACACCTTTGCTCCTAAATTTACCAAGTGCTATGACATCAAATGCTATGGAGCCTCTCATAAATACAACATGTGAAACATCAAGTGCAACCATCCCTATGCACATGCAAAGGAAAAGTCTTATTGACATTATGCCCATTCCCAACAGGGACACATCTCATAGTCAAGTCAATATGATGTCACAAATAGGAACATCTAACACACAAAGGTACCAAAACCACAATCCAAACATGACATTCAATTCTCAAGGACTTAGTCAACCCCCACGACAACAACAACCTATAGTGGTACAAGGACTCCACACTTCCAAGGTGCAACCAAGTATACATCCACTTAACACACATCCCACATATCAATAACAACATCAACTGCCACGACAACAACCTCAAGTGGGGCAAACATGCAACATTCCTAATACACAATCCCATGTGAACCCACTTGACTTACACACAATTTATCAACAAAAATTTCAGTAGCAATTCCAACAACAACAAATGATGTTTTCTAAACAACAAGAGCAACTCAAGCAACAGTTGGAATACCAAAGACGCCTTGAGCAACAAATTGCATACCAGCAACATTTGTTACAACAACAACATGTGCCACAACAACCTCAACAAATACCTCTACAACAACAAGCATGCACATGGTCTCACATACAACCAATAGAGGTATCCCAACAACAACCACAACACATGGCACAACAACAACACATGGTACAACAATCGCAGTCAATCCCACAACAAGTGCCACATCAAATACCACAACAAGTTCCCCAACAACAAGGACCTTTCTGTCGTCGCGGTGCAAACATACCTCCACCACCTAGCAACACTTCATCAGACTCATCAGACATAGAAATGTCAAAACCAAGTAGACATAGTTCTCGCCATAGCAAACGGTCTACTCACAGACACAAAAGACTTGAAGGAAAGACCATCATGCAAAACCCCAATGAAGAACTATTACAACAATTCAAACAACTTTCCAAACAAGTCAAGGCATTGGGAGTCCAGAAGAAATAGGCTCTATATACAGAAAGGGACCTACATCCTAACCCATTCGATAAAAGTTTGTATATGCCTCCATTCCCAAGACACTTTGAGGTTCCAAGGTTTGAAAAATACCGAGGAAAAGGAAACCCTATTGATCACATCTGAGAATTTTGTGCTTCTTGTACCAAACTCAGTGAGAAGCCCACTTACCTTATGAGATTGTTCCCTCGTTCTCTCGATGGGCCTGCACTTGAAAGGTACTCCAAACTTCCTGGTAATATCAAATCTTGGTTAGAGCTAGTAGACAGGTTTATCTCCCACTTTGTCTTTAACATTACAAATGAGGTGACACTTTCTGATTTGTGCTCAACTAAATAGAAGACGGGAGAATCATTCATCACATTCTTACTACATTGGAGAAGCCTAGTTAGTCAATGCTCACTAGACATTCCTGAAGAACAACAAGTAAACCTGTGCATTGAAAACTTAGTCCCAGACTTAATGTATGAACTCAAAATCAAGAGTCCGAGCACCATTTCTAAACTGATGAAAAAAGGGGCTAGTATTGAAGATGCTCTTATTCGTAAGGGAATCCTCAAGATAAACAAAGAAAACACAAACACCAACTTGTCTAATGACAAGGCAAAAATTTTCTCCAAAAACAAGAATGTGACTAATGATGGCATTGTGGATGCCTGCACGATTAGCACAGCACAACCTCAAATGACTTTGAAAGGTGTAAACCCTACAAATTCACAAACCTCTAATCAAACATAAGCTCCACAACAGAAAACTAAGACTTCCACACAAGACAAACCTCAAAGACATCCTAGAACCAAAGAAAGGAAATTGACACCATTGGGAATAGCACTTGAGACTTCATTACAGCAATTACTGAGTAATAACTTCCTACAGCTACCCCCAATCAAAGATGAACCAGTAACTAAAGTGGATGTGTGGGATGACAAAAAGTATTGTGATTACCATCGCACCAAAGGACACAAGACTTCATCATGCTTCCAATTGAAACATGCAATACAAGACCTTATTGATGATGGTGTAATCACAGTTGATCCATCACTGTTAGCATCCAACTCTGATCATACTATTTTCAAAGATCCTTTGGGTAATCATGACAAAGAGAAACCCTCAAGTTCAAACTCAAACTCACAAGATAATGTGAATTACACACACACCGGCTATGACTACACCATCAATTACTTTAATGAGTCCGACTTCCAAATATCCACATTCAGATTGAAGGCCGAAGACCCTCATTGTGCTATCACTACATTTCATAGCAAGATCACCTTACCTGGAGCCCCATCTAGACCTACTGCTTCTACTAGACCTGCACCCCCAAGTAGACCTACTGCTCCTACTTCATCTGATTATATCCTTGTTGAACAAGTTAGAAAAACCCTTGCACAAATATCCATTTTGGACCTACTATGTGCATCCCCCAAACACCAAAAGATCTTGGAGCAAGCCCTTAAAGAGTCAATAGTCCCAGATAACATGGATGTTGCCCAGTTCCAAGCCATGGTTGGGAACCTATCTGCATCACAACATATCACTTTTTCACCCCGAGATATTCCTAAGGAAAAATATAATGACAATGATCCCCTCCACCTCAAAGTCTTCATCCATAATGCCAAAGTAAGACGTGTCTTAATAGATGGAGGAGAAAGACTAAATATTTGTACTCTTAAGGTTGTCAACAGTTTGGGTTATTCTAAAGAGGATGTGGATCCCTCTCGAAGAATCACAATAAAAGCTTATGATGATGGTGAATGCTTCTCTAGGGGCATCATCACATTACCTGTCAGAGTTGGTCCAGCTACTGAAGATACATTGTTCCATGTCCTAGATATTGAAATGAACTACAACATGATACTAGGACACCCTTGGCTCCATGCTATGAAAGTAGTCCCTTCTACATATCATCAATGTTTGAAGTTTTCCTATAATAACATGGAGGTTACCATCCCTGGTGATCTAGATCCTTTCCAATTTTGTGCTAATCTAAGAGATGCCACTGCATACCAAATCCCAACAAATAATGAAGCACAACCCACAAATTCCTCTAAGTATGTGGATGCTGATATACTACTCAGTAAAGCCAAGGAAAAGATGAATATTGAAGACAATGGGTGTGGAGAGTACTTTATGTCTCAAGTCTCTCACATTAGGGAGTCACCACTTTCTCCCATCAGTACAAAGAATTATACTTCTATCAATGAGAATACATTCATATGTATTGAGAAAGCAAAAGAAGAATGAGAACCCACTTTGATATCTCCTAGCAAGTATGGACTTGGGTTTACTATCATGCAGAAACAAGGCTATGATGGCTACAGTGGTCTTGGATCTCAAAAATAAGGTATAATTGAACCCATCACTACAAAAGGACAACCTCCTAGTTTGGGGCTTGGATTTAAACCATTACAAATAGGTCATCCTAGTACTACGGTACCTATGTGTAAGAATATGGATGTTTTGAACAATGAAAAGGCATCTGAGGATATCCCACCTAAAACCAAGAATACCCTAGCCTTTGAGCATAACCTCAATGACCCAATTGAATTAGTTACCCATATATCTACCTTCAACCAAAGCCCATTCAACACTGATGATGACATCTCCTCAAGTTATCCTGAACCCTTGGATAGAGACCAATGTGGACCACCAATTTTTGATCAATTCGACGATGATGACACTCTCATAATGGACTTTGAAGGAATTATGATTGAAGATCATAAAGAAGCAATTTCTTCTAAAGAGAACACATTGGCATACTTTGGGGAGCCTACTCCACCTTCTAGTTACAAAGCAAAAAGAGAAAGAAATAACAAGCATAGGTCTCTTGGTGAAAACCGAAAGGCACCATTAGACCATAAAAAATCAAAAGCTAAGAAGCTCCCAAGGATACAAAATGAAAAATATGATGCCACGAATATGAGTGTTCTAGTGTTCAACATGCCACAAAGTCTTTTGGAGCTCTCTCAATTAGTGTTCATGCAGAAGGTCATTGGTCTCAACCCTTCCAACCCTCCCTTATATCCCTTTGTTTATCCCCAAATCCAACTACCTACTTTGTCCAATAACCAAAATCAATCCTTTATCCAACAAGCCTTTGCATATATCATCATCAGTGACATCCCACATGACATTTCTATTAACCCAATTATCCTTAGATGCCTTCATTCACAAGAGATAGACATTGTCTTACATACGGTATGCGATGGTATCTCTCGAGGCCTTTTTAGTGGTTTGATTTTAGCTATAGACTCAGAACAAATCCTCCATAGTTATGGTTAGTCATGGATCCAGAGCTCAGCAGCTAGCAACACCAACAACAGATATCTTCTCAGCATTTATCAGTGACATTCTTGATTTCATCTAAAAGTCTTGAAAAAATATCAAAAAAATAGTAAAAAGTCATGAAAAAAAGCAAAGAAAAAAAATGTGAAAAAAGTTGTCAAAAAAATGGATGCCTTGATGAAAACTTGGCAAACAGGCACCTTGGCATTAAATTTTGAGTCAAGAGAAAAATTCCATCCAAAAGTGAAAACCTAGTAAATGGGCACTTTGGGCAAGTACCATGGTGAAAACCTAGCAAACAGGTGCCATGTGTAATCAGTTATTGCTCCTCCATCTATCAGGATTCCATCTGGTCTTTTCCCCCTCTATCATTCCTTAATCATATCCTTCATATTGCAGGAAATCATTGGTCCCTTATCATGGCTCATGAACTGGTTAATGTCCTTTGTTACCTTGCCTAAGCATCACCAGTCTGCACACACACTTTTTTATTGGCCTTTGTACATAGTTTGCGTCTTGTCTGGGGGCATATTACCTACATGGTGCATGAGTTTGAATTTGAACTAGGGGTATATCCCTAAGTGCTTTCTATCCATTGGACCTATCACATAATGGATTGGAGCTAATGCTTGTATATGCTTATACGATCCTGAAAAAATCCCTAAAAATCATAAAATGTCCTGAGAAAATCTATAAAAATCACATAATGTCTTGAAAAAATCCTAAACATTCAAATACAATCCTGAAAAAATTACTAAAAATCATAAAATGTCTTAAAAAAACCCTAAAAATCATAAAATGTCTTGAAGAAACTAGTCACACAAAAACATCAAATATCCTCAAAAACCCTAAAAATCACAAAACCCATCAAAAATTTGCAATAAACCTTGTACATGCTCACTGTGGATAACTACCCCTTTTGTGTAAACACTTGCACATTGTAGACTAAAACCCAAACCACTACACTTCAATGCCAGTCACAATATCTAAGCAACATGAACCAACAATCAATCCAACATGTCACTATGAACTTATCAACTAAATCCACAACCAAAACTATCACATTATCAACATATCAAACACTATCTACACACCTAAAACATCAACAAGAATGTAATAATGGACAAGAATAGCTTTTGGCTCATGCTATTTAGTGAGTGATTTATTTTTGCTTTGTTTTTTGATCATGTCCCTATGCTACTCAATGATATAAACTAATCTATGAGACTGGTCGGGATGGTTCATGGTCATCACTTTCTATTTCTATCTATTACAATATACCTTTGAGAGTTTGGGGCATGTACATATGCCTTAGGAAGGACAAGGTCATTCTATGTCTGCATCGTGCTTGTTTATGCAAAAGGCTTGCATTTGTGCTCTGGCCCTTTATGCCATGATGCGTTGCATTCCATTTGCCATATCAAAATAAAGCTCCATTTTACATATAGTGCACTTTCTACAAGAAATTTTTTTTCCATCATACTAACATCTCCTCATCCCATCTTTCTTCTTCATATAATCCTCTATCACCATGATCATGTCTTCTAATTCACCAAATCATCTTCATCTCGCATTCATGCATTCCTACATCATCCTGCACTGTCAATCAACTTTCTGTGGCTTTCCATCTGGTTAAACCTCAATCTAACTTTTTTCTCATCATATTTGAGCAAATGCAACCATTTTTTATGATTTCCATCTTGCTCTACCATCTTTCCATCATTTTGGGCATACACGCACAGTTTCAGGGCATTCTGAGGCCAATCAGGAAATTTTTGGGCCTCGAAGCCTTTTAGGGCACAATCTGCACTTTCAGGGCGCAGTTGGGGTTCCCAACTGCATCATTGATGCACTTCATCATGCCAACTATGTCATTGATGCACTTGGTAGATTTTGGGCGCACTTGGGGACCTAGGTTATCCAGAATTGCTCTTGGAACACCTAGGTTGCACTCTGGAGGCCATAACTTTTGCATTTCAACTCTGATTTACAAACTGTTAGTTGTGTTGGACTCATATCTTTCTTTTGAACAAAATGAGCTATCATTTTCATTATTTTTTCACTTTATGGAGTTTAAATCCTTGAAACTACTTTTGGGCTCCTCGTTGCCCCCCATCATGTTGATTTTGGCCCCCAGAGCCTTCTCGGGCACATTTTGCACTTTTTGAGACCACTTGGGCTTCCCAAGTGCATCATTGATGCACTTGGTACTATCATGGTGCACTTGGGATTACCAAGTGTATCAATGACACACTTGGTTGAGTTTTGGGCGTAGTTGGGGACCTAGGATACCTAGAACTACTCCCAGAGCCCCTATGTTGCACTTCGGAGCCCATAACTTTTGTGTTTTAATTTGAATTTGCAATCTGTCAATTGCATTGGATTTGTCCCATTTTCTCATTCTACTAACTTTGATCTTTTGGCCAGATTGACCATATTTTGTCATTTGTATCCCCTTTCACATCAATTTCACATCAACTCAGAATCATATCAAATCAACTCAAAATCACCCCAAATCAACTCAAAATCATTCAAAATCAGTCCTAATCAACCCAAAACATATCAAACATCCAAAATCAATCATCATTTATCTTATCCTAGGTATTTTTGTGGCTTTCAGTGCCTTGGAAACCTATCAACCTATCAATCTTATCAATCTGACTTTAGTATTGTCGTGGCTCTCAGTGCAAGGTCAAACTATCATTCATGTCATTTAATCTTTGACATTGTTGAGGCTTTCAATGTCAAATCATGGCATCATCAACCATTTTAATAACATTGACAATTTTCATTGTTGTTATTATGATCAAATCTTATCAATTAATTTCAATCTTGTAGCATTTACAATGTCGGTTAAATGTTACATATCAACCAATTCATGTCATGTGTCCTTGGCATGTTATCAACTTCAATCAATCAATCTGATCATGGCTTTGATCTACTAGTCATCATCTTATTCCATATCCATCATCATTACATTTTCATCAAAGCATACTGTCGCATTCATTTAATCAATTTGGCCAATTATCTACTAATTTAATCCTATTCTTTCTAATTATTCTTCCTAATTATCATCCTCAATTAATTAATTTTATTAATTAATTGATTCATTATCTACAAGCCATGGAAATTTACAATTTCCCAAGTTCCATTTTCCATCATTAATTCCATTTTCTACTAATTCTTATTTTGTGGAATAAAAGGATTTTTAATTCAAATATTCCATAAAATATTGCATCATCATGACACTTGGATGTGACACCTCATAGATTCTTCTTTGAAACTTGGCTAAGACTTGTCATAATCAAATATTCTTATCTCTTACGCATGTCCCTATTTGACTTATTCGTCATAGATTCTTGGCTTTAAGTGGGTTGAGGTGTCTTATGACGTGTCATAGATTCTCTTCCACATTTAGCCATGTTTGACTTTCATGTGTCATAGAATCTTACAATAGGCATATTTTGTCATATGTGTCATGAATTCTCAAAGGAATCTCTTACCACATTGCACATCTATGGGTGACAAATCCATGCTCTCACTTTGAGTGTTGATTATAAAATGGACACTCTTTCTCTCATTTCAGGCCTTCTTGAAGTCTTGGAAGCCTTTAGGTCCTAATTTCTTTTAGATTTCTCATTCCATCTCTCACATTCAAATCACAACTTCAAGTATTCTCATGGCATTATCCACATCATAGACTTTTGCTTCAGTTTTGTGTGCACTATAGGCAACTTTGGAGCTACAATCATTTGGAGAAGAAAGAAGGACATGGGAGCTACAAACGAAAAAGGGGGTTTCTATTGCTTTCTTTATTAGTTTGGCTTTCATGGTAGACTAGTGGGTGCTAACGTATGATTATTGAGTTTTGTGATTTTCTCATAGTATGTTATGCATTTTAACCCATTTTTTGGTGCTACATTTGGATTCTCTAAATGTGATGACTGTGCATCATCATCCACATGAGCAACCTTTGCTTGAACTTCAACTCTCCTATATGTCCTTCCTTGGCATTGAGCGCATTCAAAGGCATGATGACCTTCTTCATTGTAATGAAAATAGGTACTATAGAAGCCTCCTCTTCTTAAACCTTGTCCATGTCCTCTACCTCTTCCTCTCTAATCTTCAAAGTTTTGATCATGAGAGTGGTTAAAACCCTCGTTCCTCTAATTTTGGCTAGTACCCACATCTTCATTTTTCTTCTAGTTCTCACTTTGGCCTCCAAATGAACTACCACTACCCCTTCCTCCTTGACTGCACCCTCTATGCCTTCCATTAAACTTTTTTTTTAGCTTCTCATCAACTCGCAAGGCAAACTAGTATGCCTCTTCAATGCTATCCATTTTGACCAGACTTAACTCCTCCTGAATGCTAGGTCTTAACCGACTAAGATAATGGGCAACCTTCTCATTGTCTGCTTGTGCATGCCCCACCCTAATAAGGACTCGATAAAACTCATCTATGTATTTCTAAATATATTTTACCACTTTCTTTAACCCTTGCATATTCTTGAACAAATCAAGCTCATAATCAATAGGAATGAACTGCTTCTTAAGTTTGTCCACCATGCAATCCTATCTTGTGATTTTCTCCTTTCCTCTTCTATTCCTTTCCAACTAAATCCCTTGCCACCAAGTTTTTTCATGGCCTTTCATTTTTTCCTTTTCAAACTTAACTCTATTAGGGTCCCCAATATCCTCATACTGAAAATATTCCTCCAGCTCATTGATCTAGTCGATCAACTCATCTGGGTTTAGATTTCCTGAAAACATGTCAACGTCAATTTGAGGTCTTTTTCCAAGCTTGAAAATGGCCCCAAAAAGCCTCTGCTCTACCTATTTTATGACTTCTCCATCTCCTTCCCCTTCTTGCCCATTATTTCTTTCTTCTTCATTTTCTTCCTCACTTTAATCGCCTACAACAACATTCATCCCTCTACGAATCTCCTCCTGTAATGCATGGACTTGTCTCTGGAGGGATCTAACATTGGGAGTAACAAATCTAGCCCTTCAACCATGATTCATTTGTGGAGGAATCTTATTGTATCAAAACCCACAACCACACAGTCCTAGTGCAAACTACCTCACAGTCGGCACTTTGTCTACACACTCAGGAAAACTAACTATGATACCACTTGATGGGAACAACAAGCCAAGACAAAAATGAACATAACAAGACAAGGGAAATATTATTATCATAACTCATATGCTATTAAATATAGTAAAACAAAAATAGACTCCACGACATCCCCTATGGGCTTACAATGTTATCAGATTCTAGAGAAAACCCTTCTCACAATACCTTCAACCAAACTCCACCAAAAATTGCCTTTACAATGCCAAAAATATCCTTAAGTAAACCAAATTAGGTTTAGGGTTAGGAATAAATTTTAGAATATTCCATTTTGCATCCACCACCAAAACATAAGGTTCTAGAAAACACGTCAGAAGTTGGTGTAAAATTAGAAGAATCCAGAAAATGGTAGTTCAACTTCTCGGAGGCGTAACTTTTGATCTGGGACTCTGATTGATCAATTGTCTACATTTATGGAAAGCTCTCCAAGCACTCTATAGGCTATAGAATATCTTTTGTTTTCCCCCATTTTTCAAGCCTATATGAGTTTGTTTAGTGCCTCAAATATGACTTTGAAGTGCTCTTAGGAGGTCTCTAGGTAACTTAAAACTGTAATAACTTTCAAACTGTAAAGCCTTTTGACCTGATTCTTTTTTTGGAATGCTTTATTACAAGTATAATCATCTCTCAAACTTACACCCTCTGACTCATTATTATTATGGCTCATTTACAAAATAACCTATTTTCTACATTGGCACGTACCCCAAGGTGCTCAAAAACTCTAACCAAAAAAACCAATAGTGTAGCTATGAGAGTTGGAATCTTTATTTGACCCAAATGGGTATCCAAAAAATGAAAAGACTTTAAATAGAAACTAACACTAAGCATATTTTGGGGTGATACAAGATCGCCCTTACACCACTAGATGCTCCTACATTAGGAACAAAGCTCGAAACCTACAATGGAGCTAAGAGTTGAGATAACAACTACTACTTCTGGTAAGAATATGACAAAGAATCATCCACTAGAGCATATCATGGACATCAGAGATAAAGGTGTGATGACAAGAAGAAGAGTCCATGAAGAATTATGTCTGATATCTCAAGTAGAACCAAAGAATGTAGATGAGGCATGCAAAGATGACTATTGGAAGCAAGTTATGAAAGAAGAATTGGATCAAATAGTGAAGAATGTGAAATGGGAATTAGTCCCTAGACCAACAGGCAAGAATATGATAGGAACAAAATGGGTATTCATGAAGAAGATGAATGAACAAGGTGAAGTTGTAAGGAACAAAGCAAGATTGATATGTAAAGGTTACTCATAGCAAGAAAGAATAGACTATGATGAAACCTATGCTCCTATTGAAAGAATTGAAGAATTAAGGCTATTCTTAGCCCATGTAGCACATAAGAAATTCAAACTGTATAAGATGGATGTCAAGACAACGTTTTTGAATGGAGAACTTGAAGAAGAGGTATACATAGAACAACCTAAAGGTTTTCCTTTAATAGACAACAAGGACATGGTATGCATATTGAAGAAATCATTATATGGCTTAAAGCAAGAACCTAGAACCTAGTATGCAAGGTTGGACAAACATTTGACAAAACTTGGATTTAGCAAACGTATGGCAGACAATAATCTTTACTAGAAAGAAATAGATGATGGATTGATGATTTTGGTAATATATGTTGATGATATCATATTTGGAGGAGATGATAATGAAAGAGATAGGTTTGCAAAATAAATGAAGAAGGAATTTGAAATGAGTATGATAGGAGAAATGAAATACTTCCTAGGATTATAGATTGTGCAAGATAAAGAAGGTATCTTTATTTCTCAGACTAAGTATTTGAAATATCTATTGAAAATGTTTCATTTGGAAACATGTAAACCAATGGGAACACCTATGGTAACTAGACACAAGTTATCTACAAAGGATGAGACACCTATTATTGAGTAGAAGAAGTATAGATCTATGATTGGAGGGTTGCAATATTTGACTCACACAAGGCCAGATATAACAAATGCAGTTGGAATTGTTGTAAGATTTTAGGTTGGTCCTAGAGAAGCACATTATATAGAAGTTAAAAGAATATTTAGATATCTAAAGGGAACACCAAAGTTTGTATTATGGTATGAAAAATCTAATGATTTCAGTTTAAATTCTTATACTGATGTTGATTGGGTAGGTACTATGGATGACAGAAAGAACACTAGTGGTGGAGCATTCTTTCTTGGAGGAAGATTAGTTTCTTGGTTAAGAAAGAAGTAGGATAGTATCTCATAGAGTATAGTAGAGGCAGAATATGTTGCAGCAGCAAATAATTTTAATCAAGTTGTTTGGATGAAGCAAATGTTGAAGGATATAAGGATAGAATTTAGTGAACCTGTTGTCATACATTGTGATAACACAAGCACAATGAATATGTCTAAGAATCTAGTGTTGCATTCTAAGACTAAGCACATTTCTATCAAATATCACATGTTGAGAGAGAAAGTTATAGAAAAGGAAATCAAATTGTAGTATATAAGCACCAAAGAGCAGATTACAGATATTCTCACCAAGCCTCTTCCCAATGAGACTTTTGAGTATTTGTGAAGTATGCTTGGTGTTATGTCCCTACCTACATCAAAGTAAATGATGCAAGAGTGCATCATTCCAGTGATATAGAGCACTATTATTTGTTTGGATTAAATGTTGATGCTTCCTATATGAGGGAGTATCTATGATGGACAAAGTCATCTAGGACTCTTAATAAAATTAATTTTGAATAGTGTCTTTGCACACTTGAGCAAGTTAGAAGCAATTTTTATAGCGATAGATAGTTATTGAAACCTTTGACATTGATGTCAATACGGGAGAGATTACATCATGAAAAATATTTTGATATAGAGCACGTTGAGGTATATCAATGGGGGAGAATGATTGATGAAGAGCATTTGAAAAGAAAGGATAACATTCTTTTATAGTTGGTATTCTTAGAACTAATTATTTTTCATCTACGTTGCCATCAATGCCAAAGGAGGAGATTGTTTAAAGAATAAATGCTGATAATATTCCTATGGGGGATTATTTTAGAAACATTATTTTAATGATATGTTATAGCTATTATTGTGTTTGTTATTGATGTCAACATAGTAGTTTTATGTAGTATCTAACAGAAGAACAACGGTAAAGATCAAGTTGATATGAATAGATCGTTGAGTATTTTTGCCAGCAAGGTTAAAGGGAGATACTACTTGTTGGTAGTGGGCCAATATCCCTTACAGGGTTCATGACATGGCTTAACTACCTCCTTTGGTTCTATAGGACTATTGGTTGTATCAGGTAAGTTTTGGTGAAGATTGTTTTGAGATAGAGATTACAAAAGCATGCTATGGAAAACTTGTTATATCTCTTAGCAGAGTTGTTATTCTAAGAAGCAAGGTTGAAGGTGCATAAAAGACATGTTCATGATGATGTGGCTAAACTCACTCATCATAGTATTGCATGTGCTGAAATTTATTCAAGTTAAAAAGTGACTGATTGATGTTATCACTAAGTTTAACATGTTCTTAATGAGGTCCTATAATAATTAATTGAGAAGGTGTAATAGCTGACTAAGGGAATTTTTTTATGGATTTGATATAAAGGAAGGACATTTTTCTTTGTTATTTATGAATGATTGCATGAAGCAAAAACATCAGAATAGAAGAGAAATAATTTGATATGCAAGGGTAAGTAGAACACAGTGAAGTTGAAAAGAACTTCATTACTGAGGTTTTATTCTAAGATCTAAGGTTTGATATTTGGATCCAAGGTTCATGACCTAGTTTACAAGATTTGATAGTGATTGGTCTAGTTGATAGGATAGATGAAAGAGGTTAAAACATAGTGAGAACAATTATTCTACAAGGAATAGTTGAGACATTAGTTGGATAGTGAAGTTCAATGGCCTTGCCCTAGAAGTTGTTTGGACAATGGGTCCTTTTGCCTTCTGTAACTCTTAACAAAGTTGGCACAACTCCTAACAGGGTTAGAATCTCCTAATGAGGATTCAAAGTCTCATAACAGGGACTCTTATGTATTAAAATTTTTTATAGACTCCTAATAGGGTTCATCCTCTAACAAGGAATATTTGTATGAGTATGTCTTTGTGGGCATCATTCCCACTGGGGTTTTCCCTCTCATCAAGGGTTTCCTAGTTAACAAATCTGGTGTAATTGTGTATGTGTATCTTGTTATAGTTATTGTTTACTTTGATTGAATGGTGAAGATTAATTAAGGTTGATAAATGTTTTAATTGGATAACTGATTCAACCCCCCTCATTTATCTTGTTGGACTATTATTTCTAACAAAAACATCATTTCCTACAAAAAAAAAATCATGGGATTATCAATCCAAAATTAGTTATGTATAAGTAAATTATAATTATACTATAGATAATAACAGTTATAAATCACCTAGAAGCTTTGCTAACTTTGAAGGAAACATAGTTTTCTTGTTCAGCAAAAATGTCCCCACAAATCAACTAGTACTAGTCACACGGGCTGCTCCAAGAAATGGTTCAGCTTCACTAGTAGTGGTCTTTGTTGTTCCATGAGTATAAAAGCCACCCAAAAAAAAAACAATGCATGATTAGCACATAAAAAAATATAGCAAAACAAGGTTTTACTAGTTGTACTTGGTATAGTCGAAGATGTATACAAGCTCCTTGTTCCTAAAAATGAAGTTGGCAATATCAAAGGGGTGACTAAAGGAGGCATCCACACTTCATCATGAGCTGAAGAATACATTTTTAGAAAATACATTTGCAATGGATAAAGATCAAATGGGATACTAGATAGAAGCATCTAAAAGGTTAAATGAATGGTTAAAGGTTTAAGGATTATTTACATGAAGCTTGTACACTAGAATCCTCACCTCATTGACCATGCGGTCTCATAGGTGACACAAAATCCTATAAGAAGAACACAATATTTTAGATCATGATCCATAAGATACTATAAAATCTAAACATTTATTGAACCTTTATTATTGCTTAAGATTAATTACTTCTTACCTTCAAAGAATTGACTCTAAGTATCAATTCTTTTTTCAGTGCCTTCATCTCCTCGATTATGTTTCGGTCAAGGACAAGGTTAAGAATTTTATCACTATAGTTATTTATAATCTTATGGGACATGAAGTCAAGGTCAGCACTACATGTGATGTCATCTACAAATGTCACCTAAATTTGAGATTGCATTTGTTTTTTTGTCAATTTTGCTTTTCCCTATCAATAAGCATCAAGTTGGAACATCAATATCAGTAAAATTTCATCAATATAACTCCAAAGCCATAAAGAAAAGAACATAGTAATATTACATTTGTTTCTATATAATTTTTACAATTACACTAATTAAGGTTTGCCTTTGCTAAGGCAGTTGTGTAAGGTACATCCATGACTATGCCTTGTGATGTATCCATGTCACCCTCTGAAAAAGATTAGTACTTAATGTTTGTATTTTCATATATGGTTTTGAAAGAAAAATTTGGTCTACTTAATGTGTATATCTACAAAAATATTGAACATGTTGTACTTAGTGTGTATTGTTTAAAAAAAGAAAGACAAGTGAAGCAACATTAATTGATGGGATTAAAGAAGACAATTCAAACAGGCATTAAGGTTAAAAGATAAAGAAGACAATTCAAAGAAGAAAGATTGAATGTAAAAGGCCTCAAGTAGATAAAACTTCTCTTAATCTACATGTTATGTCCCAAGTTGTGCCTAATGTTCTAGCTAAATAAACTTCTAATGTCACAAGCTCAAAAAGTTGAGAACAAGGCCAAACATATTGAATATATAAGTATCATTCCTCAACCTAAACTAGTGTGGTGCATGGAACCTATACCTATTGTCTTTTCATTTTATTTTGATGTTATAAGGATGTGATGTGTTGACACCATCCATTGTGTGTTGGTTTTATCCTTTTGTGTAGACAAGGATCTTTGTGGTCATCTTATAAACCAAAAGAGTCCTTAGTCCACTATGATGTGTTTTGTTGTTTTGTGTGTTTTAGAGTCTAATAATTGAAAACAAGTTGATTTTTCCTTAGATATTTATTTTCCACAATTCCTAAGGTTTTGGAATCATTTGGCATCAATTAGGAGTCAAAACATAAAAAGTTGTCATATTTGGCAAAAAATTAAAAAATTGCTATTGCAACTTTGTGAAAGTTGTCACGAAAAGGCATTTTAACTTCCCAACATTCATAACCACCAAGAGTTGTTTTGAATTGGTTAGTTTAAGATATTTAAGGCATATAACATATTTCCATAAGTAGATCAACAAATTGTATGGACCGTAGCAACATTTTATGAAAGAAAAACCTATTTTCTGGAAGGAACTTGTTCTGTATGACACTGTACGGATTGATTGAAGTAAATAAAGATTATGTGAAGTTGGAGTTGTGAATTAGATATAATTTTCATCTAGTCTTGATCAATTTGGTTTTTTGTAGAGGAAGTTACAACATTTTGTGTGAACATAGGTCTAAAACCCTCAAATTCAAGGTTTGAAACAGAGATGTGGCCCTAACTTCCAATCTCACCATTGGAATTCAATGCCACTTGGTGAAATTAAAGTTAGGACATATGATTCATGATTATAGAAGGCCAAGATAGGGGAATCTTATTTTTTGGTTCTAATTTGATGCCCTAGGCTGAATATACCCATGCATTTAGCCTGAAAATGAATTGCTTGAGTGTGGTAACAACATAGGGAGGTTGTGGGTCCTAATATTCTAATGTATTGGATCAAACTAGTATATAGAAGGTAACCAAACCATTGGATCGATGTCATGCACCCAAATTGAATAATTTCTATCAAGCCTTAGTCTAACTTCATCAATTAGGCTAAAGTGTTGTTTGCAACTGTTTTTTTTTTAAAGAGTAAGATTGATACTTAGTATTTGGGGAAGTGAAAGTGTTACATTTGAGTAGCTAAATCCATCTCAAAAGTTCCTAATTCCACAGCCTTACCCTTGGTTTAGAGGAAAACTGCTAGGATAGGCCTAGTTTTCAAGAAGGCTAAAAGCCACAAAATTGCAGTTTGTGTGTCCAAACTTAATAAGATATTTTGGTTGTTGATATTTAGGATAAATTAATCATTTGAAAAAGTCTAGAGTTCCCTAGAACTTGAATCATCACCTTATGATTTTTTGTGTCTTCAAAGGAAGGTAGACCATAGGAGTAAAGAGTAAACCTAAGAAAAGAAGATTGAAAAATTGAATCAGCATTGAACAACATATTAGTCCATGTTGGAAGATTTACCAAGGTCATTGAAGTTTCTATTGTGTGTACACTACATCATACTAAAAGTAGAAAACCTAAGAAGATGATTCTAAAGAAATGAATGGAAATGTGCTTTGAACTTTTCCCCTTTTAGAAATATCCCCTAGCAAGTTGATAGAGTCTTTGTTCAACCCTTTTGAGTTGAACAATCATACAAATTTTGGCTTTCTCTTTCACTCATTATTGTGAATTTTGGTTATATTTTTTATTGGATGTAGTGTAAGTTTCTTCTTCAGGCACAAAACACAACCAAATGACCAAGTGCTTGAATATGACTAAAATATAAGTTATGCTCTAGAATTGAACCTTTCATGTATATCAACTTCCATTAGATCTATATTTATTTGCATGTTCCAAAATGTACTGGAGAAATGATTTCATAGAAATCCAATGTTATCATGCATATTTGTATACCTGTTTGTATGCATAGAGTGAAACCAAAATTTGAACATGCCTTTACAATAGTGAAGTGATATAACACTTAAAAGGAAGCCAAACAGATCTACACACTCTACCTTTTGTCATATTGGTTTACCATGATGAAGGTTTTCCTTATTATCTTCATAATCTAGGTTCACTTTGTCATTGAACTTTCTTAGCTAGGGTTTAGGAATCTCATACCCTTGTCCACTAGCCAAAAGTGACACTTTTAAACCTACTTGTGACTTTTATAAAAACTTCATGTGACCTTATATGCCCATAAATTGACATTCGGTGATGATGATAAAACACATATGAAAACATGGTATTCTAGGTATAAACTTGTAACAGTGTAGGGAGAGAAATAAAGTCTTGACTAGAGAAAATTCTCAATCACGTGAAGTACTTGAAAAACAACTGAATCCATTTAATGAGATTTCTATGTTATAGAAAGAAAGAAAAAAATCTACCTGCTTGAATAGACAAGAATACTATAGAAATGTATAGAAAATGTGTGAAGGAAAACATCTTCAAACTCACATCACTCATTGACCTAGCTACAAAGCATGCATTCACATATTCTCTATCAGGATTGATTAATACAGTTGAATCTCACACCCTTCGATATAGGAACAATAATCTAGATTCGGTGGAATATTTTGACATCAATGTGATTGTGGGAAGAACATTAGAAATTCACCCCAACGAGGCTGAAATTCCCTTTGACCCATCAACTTCTTCAGCCCACCACCCTCTACAAGCACCAGAAACTTCCCACCCCCCCCCCCCCCCCCCCCCAAGAATCAAAATCTCTCCTCTATCTCCAAGTCTAGTTCCCCAGAATGCAAACCTCCAAAACATGTAGAATTCCAAATTAACTCTCGCCCAAAATGCTCAAATTGTGAAATAAATCTCGTACGCTCCTTTTTCTTGTTTTTTTTAATGAGCTCAACTTAGTCAATATTTTGACCAAATTGAGCTCATAAATAAAAGAAAAAAAGAATTGAACAAACCAAAGAAGGCCTTGGTCAAAATTAAAGGTTAAAATTGACCTCAAATGTAGTAGTGATTACTTCAAGATTTTTTGATAATTGCTAAAGTTGTAGCTTGGCTAGATCATAGGTATGATTTTTCTTTATAATATTGTAACCTAGGTAAATGATAATAGATGGCACAGTATTGAGTCAGATTGACTAGTAGAATTTGTGTGCTATCACATGCACTACAAATATAATATTAGGGTCTAAAATCATACCAATTGACATTCCCCTCTTGTTCCATATTGCTCTAGTATTCTTTTCGATTGCTTCCTTTGCATCATGCCTCATGGTTTTGGGTCTATCTAGGGTAGGATACCCTATTATCCTATGAATTATTCATTTAGAGATCTTGATTGAACCATTCTCCAACCATTGTTGATTGTCATGAATTCTGCTCAATACAATTTTGATCCACTCTATTTTGAATACCTAGGGAAAATTTAGGGCACATGAAAACTATTTTTTCTCTATGAATTTGTATTCTTCCTTAAATACTCCATTTTCACACAACCTCTAATAGGGCATTAAACAACTTGAATCATTAATACCTTTGGTGGAATCATCGACAATGCACCAGATGGATCTCCTTTGTATGCAATCTTAGGAATAGTGTGAAATAGTGGTTGACAAATGTCATTTCTAATTAGTTGGACACTAGTAACCTATTTAGCTTCAATCCTTACTCCCTTGGATGAGCTCATTTTCATTTTCACTTTCTAGGGTTTGCAAAATGCAAGACAATGTAACTTGGCACAAGTGAAATACCTTTTGATTCAATGAAAAATGCCATGTAGTAGTTGAATCTCATATGTAGTCATTAGAATCCCTTTTTCAAATCACCTTCGTGCTCTTCGATCTTCTGGTAAATGTAAATGACTTAAAAAATTGACTAGATAGCCTTAAAAACCTTGTAATTAACACTTAATGCATACAACAACATGCTCAATCAACATAGCTAGCTTGACAGTCACTAGAATTCTTCATTACTCGGTAGTTATTGCAATTCTTCCAATACTCGACAACAGCATAGAAAACAACATAAGGATAGATTGTCTCTTTCTTCTAATCACTTCATTACATCTTAATACATGTTGATAAATCCTTTCCATTACTTGAATGCTTGGAATTGATGCAAAATATATCATTTCAAGTGTCAGCTCAACACATACCATTGATTGTCTAGTTGGGGGTGATATGATTACCTGATTCATTAGATAAAGTGACCTCATTTAGACTTGATGTGTTGCAATCTTCCTTCTTTTTCCATGTCTTTTTCATCTACACCTTTACCTTTTTGGCATCTACCTTTCCTTTACCTTTGCTAAATTCACTACTCTATGTAGGTGACCAAGCTGGATAGTTTATGCTTAGATGACTAACTTT
Organism: Cupressus sempervirens; assembly: GCA_028749045.1. NCBI lineage: Eukaryota > Viridiplantae > Streptophyta > Pinopsida > Cupressales > Cupressaceae > Cupressus > Cupressus sempervirens. The sequence goes on along the minus strand of CM053789.1, from coordinate 179,927,307 downwards.
AAGACAAGTAAAACATACAGTCTCATTCAACCATGTATTGTAATTACCTCTAAAGTGATTCCTTATGCAATTTACAGTAGCATGACCATATTCTCCACAATAATGAGAATTATATCTTGTATTACAATCCCAATTATAAGAGTTTCCATGATGATGTATCTTAGTTTTCTTGTTTGATGTCCACTTAGGTTTGGATGTACATTCATATGCCTTGTGTCCATACATGGGATATTTGTAATAGCATCCTTAAAATCTCTGAGTGTTAATGGTCTTTGTCTTGCATTCATGTGCTTGATGTCCTTGCTTCTTGCAGTTATGGTAATGTTCCTTGAATTTATTCTTAGGGTTTTGATTTCCATTGTTGCTCTTGTACACATTTTTTGGATGAGACAATTTTCCATAATGATGAAAAGTGGGCTTGTTTTCCTTTCTCTAATTGTTCCTTTGTTCACCACTTCTAGATGATTCTCCTTTCTCAATAGCAGAATATCCCAATCTAGTAGTATCATTATTTGATCTTGGTGCTTCCATCAAATTTTCAAAGTAGTTTATTGTTGGTCCTTAGACGGTTTTGACATTTCAGTGTCAACACACTTAATCACTTTCTACATTGAAGCCGAGTACACTATGTATGCTAAGCCAGAGTGTGTACCAAGTCAGAATTCTAACAAGTGTCGTGTGACTTCAAGTGTCGAGCAGTATAAAGTGTTGAGTGACATATAGGTGTTGAGTCACAATTGATGTTGACCAAGTCAAAATGCTTTATATGCTGAGTGAGTCAGAATCATATATGTGTTGAGCAAGATAGAGTGTAATAGGTGCCAAGCACCAGTAGTCCAATATGTGCTAAGTAACACAGAATTAGCATATAAGTTTGTGCCCTCACAAACTCAGATGTAAAGAATTTTTGTAGACGACATAGAAGTATTTCAAAGGAGAAAAAGGATAAGGATTAATCTTTAACATTCCCTATATGATTTTCATGCAACCAATCAGAAAAATGAAGGCATACAACCAATGAGAAAGATACAAGGAATGAGCAAGAATTTGATATTCAATATGGATTGTAGATCCATACCTAACCCTAAGTTCTTACAATCTTTAAAAGGAGGTTGAAAACCCCATTTGCATGTGTGGATGAGAATAGTGTATGGGGAGACTATAGTGAAATTTAGTGTGAAGAAGGAAAGACTTGGAGGAATAGAGAAAAAATTTCATATCCAGTTGATTCGAATATTACAAGGGACAAGAGATACAACTAGATATCATATCTCAAAGGATGAAGGTTAGAAGGAGTAGAAAAAGTACCTAAAATCAGCAATTTAAGATTGTATGCAATCAGGTCAAAGATTCCTAATACTTTCTTGCCATTGTATTAGAAGTTGAAAATCCTATTTTGATAGGTTAGCTTAATAGCCAAGTAGGAGAACCTTTGGAGAAGGTGATTGAAAATTGTATTGTATTAGGTAGGTTTAGCAACCTATTTTAAATCCTTTAATAGGGTGACACTTCATGTAAAGTGTTTGTAAATCTTCTCATCAGGTCACTATTGACATAGTGTAAAGCCTTTAATAGGGCAAGCCTTTCATAGGTTAGACCATTAGAAGTGGTTGAACATTTATTATTGTGGTGATTTTTGTGGGTATCATCCCCACCCCAATCTTACCTTCTTATTCCTGGAGGGTTTTTGGGTTACCAAATATGGTGTTATGTGTTATTGCATGTGATTTACTTCATGTTCATTTATATGTTTACTTGCATGCAATTTTCTTTTCAGTTATATGTTTTAATTGTTAAAAAGAGTTAAAAGTGTGATACTTCTGATTCACCCCCCTCTTAGAAGTACCCTTCCCATTTTGGACATTCCAACAATTGGTATTAGAGCAGAGGTTCTCACAAGGAGAAGCCTAACAACTTAGAGAAAAGGTCTGAAGATGGAAGTCTTCAAACTTTGGAAGATCATTGATAATCAAGTGATTGATGTGCACCTAGCTCTACACAAAGTGGAAGAAGCCAGAGAAGAATTGAGAAAATCCTTAAAAAGAGAGAAAATGAGATAGCAAAAAGCTACACAAAATCCAATGAGGCTATCAAGTACTTTGAAAATTTGTTGAAATCACCAAGGGCTAGTAATGATACTTCAGGTCTTGGCTACACCAGCACTGAACAAGGAGAATCATCCAAGACTATAGAAGAAAGGAGTAACAAAGGTAAGAACACTAAACCTACTTGTCATTTCTGTGGTAAAAAGAGACATACCTCTAATGTATGTAGGAGCAACAATGGTCATCAACATGATAAGCCTACTAATGCAAGCTTTTGTAACAAGTGTAAAAAGCAAGGATATCAAGCACATGATTGTAGAACCAAGACTATGAGGACACCAAAATTCGAAGGTCACTGCTACAACTACAAAAAATATGGAGATAGAGAATTTGAATGTAGATCAAAGTCTCTATGGACACCTAATCAGCTTGCAAGAAGAAACAACCATGGTCATCACTACAACTGGGATTGCAATACCAGGTACAACTATCACGATTGTCAGAAGTATGGACACATTCTTGAAAATTGCATAAGGATACATTTTAGAGGGAGTTACAACAGATGGCTAAGCCAAACTACATGTTTCAGTTGCTTGAAGACTGGTCATATTAACAAGAACTGCCCTACAAAGTCAAGAGCACCCAAAATAGAAGTCAAAAAAGGAAAAGAAAAGGTTGATGTTGAAAAAATAAGAGGGCAAATGAACAAGACTTGGAAGAATAAAGATGAGTGCAATACATCAAATGAAGAGATCACTTCACCGAAGAGGTCAAGTAATCACACTTCATCCAACTAAGCAAAAGAAGAGTGTATGGGATTGATATGCAAAGTTATATCATACATCAGTCCCAAATAAGAAAAGGGTATTGTAGAGAAGAAATCAGCATGAGAAAAGATGCCAAGAAAATTTTTAAGGAAGTTGTCGAGTTACTTTTAGATGTCGAGCTTCCAATAGCTGTCGAGCTGATAGTTGAAGCCGAGTGAAGTAGAAGTCTAGTGGAGGCCAAGTAAATGAATTACAATGGGAGCCAAGTCATGTTGAATCCTTCAAGTTCCAAGTTTATAGCTGTATGCATGAAGCATTTAATGCTAGGTCTTTGACAGGTATAAGGTTTGAATTTCGTTCATTTTTATACCATTCAAACATAGAGCAAGGTCCAGAAGAGAAAAGAAGCAATCAAGCAACAATGTAACAGTCATTTGCATCAATTCCAATAGTAATTCAGTATGAACTCATCAATTTAAAGGTATTTATCAAGTGCCGAGCTACACAGACCTTAAAGTTTTAATACATTTAAAACCCTAGTTTGGTAAAATGGCCTCTAGTTCAAGAAACCCTAAAGCAAAGGAAGATCATGAGATCCAACTAGTTAGAAATGAAGTCAAATAGCCCAAATATAGGCCAATCCTTGAAGTTTTCTATTATCCCACCTAAGGTTGTCATGGTTCAAGATGTAAAAAAGTGCTACAACTACAAAATTGGTGCCATAGCTGATCTAGAAATCTTCCATGCCTATGATAAGTTGTGTGACAATGGGATATTGAAGGACGAGTTCCAAATTGTTGAGAAGAAGGGTCTGACCAAAACCCTAGTTTTCCCTATGGTGTTTAAGATAGAATGGATTCACATTGTTTTGAGTTGAATTCATGATGGATGTCTATGGCTGGAGATAGGACTTGTCAAGATTACCAAGAGCATAGTTCATAAGGTTACTGAACTCCCAACCCTAGATTGACCAAAGACCTTGAGAAGTGACAGGAAGGAGGTTATTGAGAAGAATACAAGTACAAAATGAAACGATAGGGGAATGACCATAAATATTGTAACTGAACCCCTACTTGACTTTGCTGTGAGGATAATTTCACATAAATTCTACCAATCTAGTAGACTAAATAGCATACCGTGCATAGCTGTTGATGTGGCATACAAGTTGGTGAAGAAATATCATACCTATGATCTGGTAGAGCTAATGGTTCAACAAATTAATGAAAATTTGGGAGCTATAAGAAGATCCAAGGGAGCACAATGTAAATTTGGATCAGTATTAGTTTGCATATTCTTTTATGTCATGGAAGAATTCCCTTCAATTGGGAAAGTAAATTGGAATTCTAACAAGTTTGTAGTCACACAGATAAATGAGTTCATAGATCAGATGGGAGATAACTTTGAGGCTTAGATGACTAGTTATTTTGAAGACTATAAGAAGTCTATGAAGTACAGAATGAGAATACTAGTCTCATTAGTTGAGCAACATGTCAATGACATATGTTTCTTGGTTGACATTGACTACACCTACATCCAAGAAACAATACCAAGAGTAAGATGGCTAAGGCCATTAGGATATGAGCTTGATGTAGATGAAGCCTTAGCAGCAATCACAACATTGCTAGCAAAAGAAATTGATAAGGCAGGGCCTCACTTTGGGACATATGATGTTGTTAAGTCCAAAGTTGAAACTAAATTGAAAACTACTTATGTTATAAAAAATAAAGATAAAATGGTAAAGAAGATAAAGAAGACATTTGGAGCAAACATTGAAGGAGAAGTAGGTGAAGAAGAAGAAGTAGAAGAAGTAGAAGGAGATAGTGAGGAAGAAGGTGACCAAGGCCAAGGCTCAGTTGAGCTGACACAAGGGCAAGGAGAAGACAAGGAAGAAGGTGCTGAGGGAGAAGAAGTTGAGGAAGCACCAACACCTATCGAGAAAAAGAAGAGAAAGACAAAAACTCAGCCTACAACTCAACCCAAGCCTAAAAAGGTTACCAAACTAGCTCAAACCAAACCAACTCCAGTAACAAGGACCACTACAAGAGCATCTACTCAAAAGGCTAAAGAGGCATTAAAAGAGAAGAAGAAAGCCATGACATAGCCTACTGAAGAGCCCAAAAAGAGAAGAAGGTATGTGGCACAACCAGATACAGATGATAAAAGGACACAATCAGAGGACATTAGCCAATTTAAAGTGGTAAGTCATCCTCCTAAATCTACAATGGATAAACTATGTAATAAGATTAAAAATGAAGATTTGAATGATTTAAAGTCACTTAATTTCAATAAGCTCAATAGGGAAGAGTAGAATAAAGTAGAGGAATTTGTGTATGCCATGATGGAAAAATTTAAAAACACACCTCTAGAGCTTGACAATACTATGCCAAAGGAACTATATGAGATAGTTGAGAATAAATGGCATTATTGTCTAAAGATGGAAAGGGAGATCAAAGAATATACCCTAGCTCAAGTGAAGCCTAACATGACAAAGGCTCAAATAACCAAGGCAAAAAAGAAACATAGTGGCAAGTTTGCACCCAAGTATAGAGCCTTTTGCATCCTTCAGAATAAGATTGAAGATGTTGTAAATAAATCCACACAATTGTGGAAAACAATTTATAAAATTACTGATGATAAAGTAGAGGAAACCAATAAGGCAGAAACTAGTGTCAAAGAGGAGGATGAGGAAAAGAAATGAAAAGAACAGAAAGGAGAGGTAGAGACAAAGGAAACAGAAGAAGAAAAGAAAGAGGAGGAAAAGAAAGATGAGGAAGAAAGAAGAGAGGAAGAGAATAAGGAGAAAGAAGAAGAGGAATCAGCTAAAGGAGAAGAAATGGCAACAATTGATTAGTAGCAAGAATAGCAAGATGAACAAAGTGTGCAAGACACACAATTGCCACCTCCTAGCCCTCCTCGTACAACCATCACACCTGTAGAGACAATAATCATCAAGGATATTACTGACAAGTTAGCTCAGAACATCAATTCCCTTATTGTAGAGGATCTCTCCAAGATCCTTCACCAATCTACTTTACAGGCATAGTTGTGCACAAGCCCTATATTGGTTAGTGTTGATGAATTAAAAAAGGCAGTAGCAGCACCACAAAGGGAAAAGGTGAAACCAAAGGTACCACCTTTCACATACACAACTACTAGCACTAAGATTTTGATGCTTCCACCACCACCTCCACCAAGTGCAACAAGTAATACTGACCAGATATTGAGTGTAGAGGAAAGCAACTCAGATGAGAAGGAGGATACAAAAAAAGAAAAGGAGTAGGCCACCATTTAGACATTGGTAGAATTACCAAAGACTGGCACTCCTACAAAGACCATTTATAAACTAAGCACTGACGCTATCCCCTTGCAATTTTAAACTCCAGGCTCAAGTTCAACAAGAGTGACCAGGGTACTTCACTATAGTGACCCTGAATTAGATGAAGAAATTGTGATTCCTTCCTATGATTCCAAGACTATAACAATGGCACAAATGACTGAAATGAAAAATTCATTAGACAAAAGGATGAGGTAGGAAATACTAAGAAAAGAATTCAAACATAAGCAAGCACTTCATGACATAAAGGACATCTTCATGGATGCCTTCAGCTTGCAGTCACCAGATGAAGCCAAGCCAATAATTGAGCAACTATCAGACATAGTTGACCAGGTGAAAAATGAAGACTAGGATACCAATTTTAAACTCATGGAATGGTTAGAGTGAAAGTTTCAAGGAAAAGTGAATGAGATGATATCAAGTGGAATTGCACTTGAACATGTAGAGTTGGCCAAGACAATAGATAAGGTCAAAATTATCCTTGAAAACATTTTTTCATTGTATAGGAAACTGTGTGATTTTTTCAATTTCACACAAGAAACTAATCAAAGAATAATGAGCTTGGAAAGAAACTTGAAAATCTCTAGCATGTAATTACCTAGAGATCCAGCTCAAAGTGATAAGAATTTTGCACAATCGCTTCACACACAAAGGGAGTTAGTTGTACTTACAGTAGAGAAGGATAATATTAAGGCTAAACTGATGCAAATTCAGTCGTTCATAACCCCTCATTTAGAAGTCCTCCACAAGAAACAAGTTTATGCTGAAACAGTTTTAAAGAAAGGCCCAAATATTTCTACACTTGATGGACTTGTACACCTTGCTATAGAGACTGCCATCTAGCACAAGTCACTAAACATAGCTTTGGAGGATTGGGATGCAGCTCTGAAAACAATAATAGATGTAAATAGTAATTTTTTGGCTAAGTATGGTATTACTCCTTAGAACCCTTTGACATAAGTGTCAAAAGGAGGAGATAATAAGATAGGAGAAGAGAAACAATAATAATAAAAGGGGGAGATATATGTTTTGGGGGAGATACAAAATTTTGGCAATCATATAGAATATATAGCACATAGGTATAGGTATAGAATACAGGAACAAGGCAAAGGAAAAAGAGTATCAGGCACATTAGCATAGAATTTTGGGTTCAAGAATGTCAAGGCATAATCAGCTCAGGGGAAGTTAATGTATTTTGAACAATTTTTGAACAATTTTGAAATTTTATGGATAAGGTACTCGTAAGGATAGATTAGTAATGTTTAGTTAAGTCTTTTTGAAACTCATGTCAAAGGGGGAGATTGTTAGTTCTTAGATGGTTTTGACATTTGAGTGTCAACACACTTAATCACTTTCTACATTGAAGCTAAGTACACTATGTATATCGAGCCACAGTGTGTGCCGAGTTAGAATTTCAACATGGGTCGAGTGACTTCAGGTTTCGAGTGGTATATAAGTGTTGAGTGACATATAGGTGCCGAGTCATAGTTGATGCCGAGCAAGTTAGAATTCTTTATATGCTGGGTGAGTCAGAATCATATATGTGCCGAGAAAGACAGAGAGTAATAGGTGTTGAGCACCAATAGTCTAGTATGTGTCGAGTAACACATAATCAACATATAAGTTTGTGCCCTCACAAACATAGATGAAAACCATTTTTAGAGCTGACATAGAAGGATTTTGAAGGAGAAAAAGGATAAGGATGAATCTTTTCCATTCCCTATATGATCTACATGCAGCCAATCAGAAAAATAGAGAAGGTATGCAACCAATGAGAAAAATACAAGTAATGAGGGAATTTGAGACTCAATATGGATCATAGATCCATACCTAACCCTAGGAAGGAAACTATAGCACATGGATGAGAATAGTGTATGGGGAGACTATAGTGCAATTTAGTGTGAAGAAGGAAAGACTTAGAGGAATAGAGCAGCAATTTCATATCTAGTTGATTAGAAGAGTACAAGGGACAAGAGACATGACCAGATATGAGATCTCAGAGGATCAAGGTTAGAAGGAGTAGAAAAAGGGCCTAAAATTTGCAATTGAAGATTGTATGCAATCAGGTCAAAGATTCCTAATACTTTCTTGCCATTGTATTAGAAGTTGAAAATCTTATTTTGATAAGTTATCTTATCAGCTAGGTAGGAGAACCTTTGGAGAAGGTGTTTGAAAATCATGTTGTGTTAGGTGGGTTTAACAACCTATTGTAAATCCTTTAACAGGGTGACACTTCATGTAAAGTGTTTGTAAATCCTCTAATTAGGTCACTATTGACACAATGTAAAGCCTTTAACAAGGCAGACCATCAGAAGTGGTTGAACATTTATTGTTGTAGTATTTTTGTGGGTATAATCCCCACCCCAGTTTTACCTTCTTATTCCTTGAGAGTTTCTGGGTTACCAAATCTAGTTTTATGTGTTATTGCATGTGATTTACTTCATGTTCATTTATATGTTCTACTTCTAATTCACACCCCCCCCCCCCCCCCCCCCCCCCCCGCCCTCTCAGAAGTACTCTTCCCATTTTGGACATTCCAATAGTTTATAGCTTCACTAGGTTTGTTGATTTTTTCCTTCTTTGTCTTCAATTCATTCTATAGTAGCTTTTTTTTTATTCCAAATTTTTAATCTCAATGTCTTTCCTAATCAATTCTTGATTTGCAAGCATCAGTTGATTCATTAAATCTAGTTGAATGCTTCAAAATTTTTGCACATCTCATGACTTCTCCTCAAGTCTGTTTGCTAGTAGTCTTTTGTCTTCTTCAATCATGAATTTATCTTCTTAAAATTTATTTTTTTATTTAGTTGTCTCTCACAATAATATAGAATGAGTTTCTTGTTCTATTTTCAAATTCCTAACTTCTTCATTTAGAGCATTGTTCTTTTCCATTAGACCTACAATTGTTATGTCAAATTCTTTGGAGTTCATGTCCTTAAACAATCTAGTAGTGTATTCTCCTTGATATTGAGTGTCATCCTATTGAATGGAAAAATTATATCTTCTTTTTAATGAATATTGCAATTCATCTCTTGCATCCTTTAGTTGATGTATGGCAAGTTATATTTCAATCTTTTGGTTTTCAATAGTCTTTCCCAGTTTGTAGACTTCCATCTTCAAGATCTTACCTCCAAAACTATCAAACTTTCCTTTCTAGAGAACTTAGCTCTAATATGAATTGTTGGAAATATAAATGGGAAAGTAAGTTCTGAGAGGGGGATGAATTGGCACTAAAAACTTTTAGACAAAAATATTTTACCATTCATCCATATCATAACTTAACATGTAAACTAAAACATGTAAGCATGCATCACATGTATAGAATAATGTAAATCAACACATAACAAAAAATATTTTGGTTACATAGAAACCCTCCAATAAGAAGGTAAAACTGGGGTGGGGATGACACCCACAAATCTTCACTACTGCAACAATAAAGTGTGGCCAATTAAGGCTACAAAGTTTTGATCATAAACTATGATCTACCCCATGAGAGGTCTACTTTGTTAAAGGCTTACAAGATTGTTTGGTCTTACCTTGACTAAAGGATTTAAACTCATAACTAAGTAAGCACTTTGTTAGGAGATTTACAAAATTCTATTATGACTATTGTGTTAAGAGATTTACCCTATATCACTTGTCAAAATGATTTAGTACATGATCCTTCAGTTAGCACTTTCTGCTAGATGTCAGGTCTCCTCTTTATAGTTTGTATCTTGATCCTCCTAATTTAATATATCTTCTATGACCTTTCATTGCATGTCTTTACAATTGATATATTCTAATCAACTGGTTCTACAATGCTAAAACATTTTCTCCATCATGAATGCCTTCTCACCTTCGTATGTGATACTTCCCTTCGGATCATGATTACTCCCCCTTAGGTTTTTTACTTTAAGTAGGAATCTAGAGATGATGTTATGTCATAATCAACAACTCTAGTTGATTGCTATTGCCACCTAATGTTTCCCTTTATCTTATTGGCTCCATGTATTGTAGAGGGATGAATGAAATGACTACATTCTTATCTCTTCATATCAAAAAATAATGTTTATGTCACCAAAAATGGTTTACATAGGAGTTTGTGCCATTAAAAACATCTATGTCATTGATTGGTTACTTGAAATCAATAGGCTTCTGATGCTCGGCCTTAACTGTTCTCATTCTGTTGTGACTGATCTTCTAAATGGCTTGGCAATTGAATCACTCAAAACATACTATTTTCTTGGCACCTTCTATTTCCTCAACACCTAATTGACTCAGCACACACTAAATTCTCAGCACCTACTAGTGCTTGGCACTAACTATCATATCACTCAGCACGTATTATCTGGGCACTTATACTTGACATGTTTTATGCACTCAAACTAAGTAGTGGCTCGGTCATAGTGATGACCAACCAACTATGCTAGAAAATGACTAATTGTTTTGTCATTACTTTGTCAAAACCAAAAAGAGATTAATAGCCACCATAATGCATCTTGCACCTAGCCACATAGCTCCCACACCACTGTAGCTTGGTCACCACCTCCTTCACCACTTAGAGCCTACCTCTGCTAGGATACACCATCATGCCACTGCCTACACAAGTTGCGCTGCTAGTGCATCACCTCACGGCTCCACTACACAACCCATGTTCATGTGGGGGCCTAAGGACCATATTTCAGCCCCTTCCAATTTATTGGAGAGTTTTTTGAAATTTGTTTTTCTATGTAGGCCCTATTAGTTTTTTCACTCTAACTTGAGCATACGAAAGCATTTTTTGGACCCAAAAGAAGTGCTAGAAAGTTGATTCAAAGACAAACATGATGGTGGAGGTATTTTTGGATTTTTTTCCATATTAGTACTTTTTTTCTCGAAGTCAAATGATTCCTTCTATCTTTCTGAGGGCATAACTTTCTCATTTTAGCTCCATTTTTCGATCCTAAAGAAGCATTGGAAGATCTTCTTGAGAACCATCTAGATTATCTATTATTTTCATTAGTATTTATCACAGGTACATATGATTCTCAAACTAATTTTTTTTAGCCCTTTTATTGTACACGCATTCCTTCTAGCAATTGGGGTTCAAGTTTTTGCATTGTGGGGGGTGTTTTGTATTATTGTTTCTATTATTTACATTAGTAAACTTGAATGTTTAAAAAAAAAATCCAACACCATCTAAAAATAATTGTCAAGACCTCTTTTTGTCTAGAACTTCTCACCCCTCATAATTATCACAAATGGAATACCCTAATGACATGCCTTCTCTGGTCAAAAGAGTTGCGGTCTTGTTTAGATGCAATTTAGCTAGTTTTTAAAAGACCTTTTGAGGTCATGCAACATAGGAATGAGATAGATGAGGCAATGAGGTTGATTTTTTTATAGCTATCTGATAGTCTATAGTTTCATCTTTATGGGTGCAATGCCCCTCTAGCTATGTGGACCAAGCTTGATGGCTTGTTTTGGTATAGTGAATGAGTTCAATGCACTTTAGATTGAGGTAGAACTTACCTCTCTTGTATTGGATTCTTTTCCTTCCATTAAGGACTTCTTGATAAAGTTTAAACAACAAAGATCTTTATTGCAGGGTTGTGGGAAAACCAAGACTGACACTAAGTGCATTTACCTAATTCTTTCTAAGCTTTGTGAAAACTTTCATATTTTAGCTTCTACCTTCTATTCCACCAAGGATGCTTGGGTAGTAGATTTACCATGCCATCCTTTGAGTTTTTTACTCGAGAGAAAGCTAATCTCTCTAAGTTGGATTATCTCACAGGCTCACAAATTTATTCATTGGTAGCTCGACCATCATCTGGGATGGAGGAGAAGAAATAGAAATCACATCCTATATAGTCTTAGATTGATTCTAGCCCTCACATCATATCAAGACCACCTCCTCCTAAGGGAGATAAACCAAAGCCAGAAAGACTGAAGTGTGCTTATTATAATAAGCTCAATCATAACGAGTTGTGTTGCTATGAAAAGAAGTTAGATGGCTATGCCAAATAGGTTCTAAATTTTATAGCTCTCCTTCAGAAGAAAAACATCTATACTACCTCTACATCTTAGAGATCTGCTTCATCATCATCCTTTTAGTTAGATGGTAAAGATATAGGAAAGGGTCACACACTATCCACAACTACTGCTGCACATTCTTCTAGATGGCTACTAGATTCAGGTGCTTCACACCATATCGCATCTTCTCAAGATTTATTCTCTTCTTTTGAGGCTTCTCCTACTCGATAAATTTTGATGGGGAACAACATTTTTATAACTATATGTGGAATAGGGTATTTTTTAGTGGTGAATATTCATAATTTTGCAAGTTTTAGAAAAAATTTGCTAGTAATTTGGCAAATAATTTAAGATTTAATGCAACCTAAATAGCCACATTTTTATTAAATTTAGTTCTAAAATATTTAAAATCACTCAATAATTTATTTTATTAAAAAAATTAAACTCAAAGATTCAACACAATATTTGATATATGATTAGATTTGATTCACCTAAATATTATATATTATTGAAGAAATTAAAATTAATTCACCAATAATTATCATAATTATTAGTTACTTTAGCGATATATTACCAATATTTAGTTTTCACTATTGATTTAAAATATAATGTAATTATCCTCATAATTTCTATGAGATAAAACATGTTCAATTTTGATTTGTAATATTCCATGATGATTAGCAAACTTCCTATTATTATTGAAATTGGCCAATATTTTCTACTCAAAAATTATTATTCCAAAATAATCGCCAATGTAAATAATATTTAAAATAAAAATAATGAGAGATTTGCTGATAAAAATAATTTAGTTATTCAAAATAATGAAAGTTTGGCCAATAGTTTATATTTTTTCTCGAGGGGGGTTTCTTAAAGTTTTCCCTGATGTGGAAAAGGTTATATTGAAATTGATGATGGTATATTTCATGAATTGCTATTTGTTCCATCTTATCCAGTAACCTTCTCTCTATTTATCATATTACACATGGTGGGATAGGGAAGATAATTGATTTTGCACAAGACTCAGTGCACATTTGAGATAGTGAGACAAGCCATATTGTTGCTATAGGGACTATTGATCATTCTTCCCACTTATGCTCTTTCTCTCATTTTGATCCACCAACTCCACTATTGAAGACTCACTCTCCTACTTCACAAGAGACTTCTGAGGTCAAGTAAGGTCAATTGAACTTATGTGTTGTTCCTGAGACTAGTGTTGTGATTTACACACACCTACCCCGTGTTCAGATTCCATCTATTACACAAAGTTATTCTTCAACATCGCCTACCATGTTAGAATATATAGTCCACTGATATCACTGAGAGGGAGGGGCATGAATCACTTAGCCAACTATTATCATAAACATCAACCTTTAAAAAACTTAACCATATGAGTAACATAAATTGAAATCACAACAAGATACTCATACACAATTAACATCAAATATGTTAACTAGGGAAACCCTTGATCAGAGGGAAAACCCTGGCTAGGATGATACCCATAAGATGATGTACTAATATAAATATTCCTTGTTAGAGGATAGACCCTATTAGGAGTTTGTTACAACATTCAGTATATATGAGTCCCTGTTAGGAGACTTTGAATCCCTATTGGGAGATTCCAACCCTGTTAGGAGTTGTGGAAGATACTTAGACCCACTACCCAAAAAACTTTGAGGTTAAGACCAATGAACCCACTGTCCAAATGATCTCTATATTATTCCTTGTAGAATAATAGAACTGAATTGAATTTTCTTTCTCTATCTTTTTCCTATCAATCAAACTTCTACTCCTTTAAATCTTGTAACTAGATCTCACATCCAATAATCCCTTGGATTGATTACTCACTTTCAGCAAGCATTATGCTCCTTTTCACACTTCACAATTTACTTCGCATTCAACTTGATATAAATACATCTACTAATCAAGGAAAACAACTTTCTTTTAGACCATATCTTCATAATAATTCTTTGAGTTTCCTTGAGGCTTTCACAATTAATTATAATAAGATAATTAATTAAATTACAATTACAATAGCACTGTCAGCTTATAGTCTATACAAAACTTCACACAGGAAAAACTAGGACTTGCACACTTGTTGATGTCACCACATGATTGTCCTCTGTCACTGTGTGACTGCACACTTCTTCATTACATCTTAGATGTAAGATAGCAATCAAACATCAAAACATCCTTCTTCAATACTTTGTTTCTATATTACTCTCAGTAAATTAGGTATAACTATCATACACCATCAACTTAGACTCTGTGCACTCAACTACAACATATCCTCAAATGCACATCACTAGACAAGCAAACCATTGACCACACTAGTAAGATCTCTAACTGTTGTTCTCCAAGTCTTTATAGAAACCATTCTATGTTGACATCAATAAAAAACATAGTCATGAATGCAACATATCAATACTCTCCAATGCTTAGGATACTTTACCAATGTAGTATCATGAGAATTTGTGCTAGCAATCTCCCCTTTTGGCATTGATGTCAACATAGATGAAAAACTTCTAAGTTCAAGAATACCAAATTGTACTCTACTGTTGTTGCTACTGTTGTCATCTCAAATCCTCTTCATCAATCTAAAATCCTTTGGATGCTAAAATTGGCATCAATTGTTCACACACTAAAATATCTCAATAGAATAGATGCAAATCCTCTTTCTAGATAGACATTAATTATTCACTTTGTAACGCCTCGCCAAGGGATCCAAAAGAATTAACCTACAGTTTCACTAAGTTTGCTAAACATTTTTTTTTTTTTAAAGTAAGAAAGTATAACATACACATCAAACACATAGTAGCGGAAGCAATAACATGAAATCATCGACAAACATACATTGTAAGTTACATTTCTTAAAGATCCCAAGACGTTGAGTCACGTTTAAATTTAATTAATTATAAGTCTAACAACTATCACATACATATGAAAGAATAATCAGAAACTCCAATGTCCATAATATACATTTGTTTCGAATGCTCCTTGGCAAATTCATTTGGAATGCTCAATCATCCACTGTACATGTCACAGGGTATGAAAGGCTTAAAAGAATATACATATGTAAAGATCAAGATACAACATCCTCAAATCCATGATACAAAGTACAGTAAAAATATATGAAACTATTCACCATACATGATACATCCATACATCCATAATGATAAAACATCTATCATAAAATCTAACCACCCATCATAATAATCCAAGAACATAGTGAAGGTAAATGCCAATCACGAAATCTCCAGCCACGGTGACCACGGAACGGATCTCAATGGTAAGAGTAAAAGCACTACCACCCGACCACGTGGAACCTAAATGGTCCACTCCCACCGCGTTGAGGAGATAGTCTCAAGTCCCAAATAGGATAACAAAACCTATAATCTTAAATACTCTCTAAGTCTAGGAAATCCTATAAGTATGCTAACTCAAGGGTTCCTAAAAAGATCGACATCTAAATCCTAGAGGTACCACAAGACACGTAGGAAACCTAATATGCAAGCGGGAAAGTGTCATCGCAAAAGTCACGTAGAAGTTACCCGAGCAATCCCTTAGGAATCTCGGGTCCCTACTGATCCTGCGGCCACTAGTATCCTCTCGTACTGACGAGGCATACTATGGAATGCAAGGTCGTAACCAAGCATCCTCTCTACCCCATCCTAGTCTGTACTAGCACTCATGGCATGGGAGAGAACATACAATTATCTTTTTAAGTTCATTTTCTCTCATTTAGTGTAAATGTTTTCACTTATTAAAAATGACTTACAATGGGTTTCTCAAGGCAGCCTCTTAGGGCTCCGACCCCCATTGCAAGCCACTTCCCGACTCTACACATAGATAACCTACCCTAGCTCATGAACTCGTAAATCAAAGAATCATAATAAAACCACCTCAGTCCTATACGAGCAACTGAAAAACATCATAAAAAGATAATCCACAAAATTACATCAGTTCTTCATGAGCAACAGATAACATCAAATAGTAATCATGTAATCACGACAGTTCTCTATCAGCAACTGAAGGCATCAATGATAAGTCACAAAATCCAATGGTTCTCCAATGAGCAACTAGAAAGTAATACAAGTATAACTGATCGAGACTCAGAAATGGTTAAGTTAGGTATTCTCAAATACATACACCTCAGCTTCACACAAGGAAACTGGAAAGCAATAACAAACAGTAAACACAATCATGTCATAGAGCACTTCATCACATTACCATGGTCAGGTTAAGAAAGATCGAGACCAATTCATCATGACATCACATTCACAACCCTCGAGCCTCTGGTAACAACCTAAACTAGTCAACGCTAAACCAACCCCAAAACATTCAAAGTACAAAGACAACATCAAAGTCTCAGAGATTGGATCTGAAAGTATATTATTTGAGTTAAGGTAAGGTTTATGTTTCAGTTTAATGTCGAATTCAAGTAACAAAGTTTTCACAACTGCCCTTTACGAATAACCCATTTCTATAATAACTTTCATTAAATCCATAATCCAAATCTATAATTTAGTCAAATAATATTCATTATTAATTAACTTAATTAAACTAATTAAATTAATCAATAATTGCCTATTCTACTTACTTATCTTAATCTAATCACTAATTGTTAATTTATTAATTTTATACCAAAATTAATAAATTAATATTTACAACTATGTTTATGCATTTAATATTTATTTATTAAATATTAATAAAGTTAAAACTATTATTAATTTAAAATATATTATAATTTTATTAATTAAAAATTTTAAATAATAAAATTTGTTTTTACAAAAATTAAAAATTAAAATTATATATAAAAAAAAAGCGAATTAAACAAAGTTGTTTTGTTTTTTTTTTAAAAATTAAAACAAACATTTATAGCCCGTTGGCTTGGCCGCAGGCCTGCGGTCACAGGGCCTGCGGCGGCAGGTACTCTATACCTGCCGTCGCAGTACTTGCGATGCAGGTACTGTCGGCCTCCAATAGTGGGGGGCGGGTACGGGGTGATTCCCTCCCCCCCCACTATATATTATTATATATATATTTTTTATATATTTTTTTTTAATTTCAATATAAATAAAACAAATCCAGTTTTATTTTAAAAATTAGTTTTGTTTAATTTTCAATAAAACAATTTTTTTTTTAAAGAATATATATATATATATATATATTAATTTTTATATCTAGAACTTTCAATTTCTTTAAAACAAAACCCTTACTAAATTAAATCTTAATTTCTAAATCAAGAAAACAAGGGTTCTAATTAATTCATCCAGTCTCCATGGATACAAAAATTATTGACGAACAATTAATAATTTCACAATATTGAAAGCTTAAAACTTTCATCACAGAGAATTCAGATCTACAAACCCCAGACACGAGGAAGGTAGGAAGGGATAATTGCATATTTAATGGATAATCAAAAACACAAGACCCTACCTGATCCTGATGCTATTATGCAATCTCCAGGAACTGTATGCGAATTCACTCCTCTCAATAACCTTCTCCTGGAAAACTTTCTTGGTATCAGCCTTCTGAAATTTGCTTCCAAAAATTGTCTCCCAAAAATTCCCGTCCAAATTCGTCTATATCAAAAATGAACCCCCAAAGTTGTGATAAGCAATTTCTCCTCAAATCGGGGCACTAATTGTGCGTTCACCCGAGAAGACTCTTTGCACAACTCAGTTAACTCCAAATTAACCTTTATTATCTTTTCTTATTCTCTTGCATTCAACTTTCATGCACATTAAGTTGAATTATTAAATAACTTTATTTAAAATTCCACTTGACTTCTATTTTAAATTAATTTATTACTTTAATCTTATGTGCACTTTTAAGAAATTAAAATAATATTATTAATTTCTATAATTTAATCTTTTAATTTAATTCTTATATTTAAACTCATGTTTAGATCATGCGATCTAGAATTCTTAATAAATTAATATCTTTCAACTTTTAATTTATTTTAGAACTTAATTGATAACATATTTAATTAATTTAAATAACAATAATATTTAGCATTTATTTAAAAATGACTCCAAATATATTATTATTAAATTAAATAAATATTATCCTGTTCTAAATTTATCTTTGAACTTTAATCTCCAACTTTAATTCTTTTATTTAATTAATTAATTAATTAAATATAAAGATATCATAATAATTCTCTATTAAATTAAATCATTAATTAATCTTTTTTTTTAATTAGACTTAATTAATAGAAAATACACCAAGGACTCATAAAGCAACATACGAAAAACCCATCATAGAGAAATACATACCAAAACAACAAAAAGGGTTATCATCACGAAATTACATCATTTGATGCATTCAGAGGGTACTTAACTCAGACACTTGTCCTAATTATCAATTAGGACAATTGGCTAAAGGGTTTAGGATTTGGACTTAAGAGTTTATCTCCCCTCTCTTACCATTGAGACAGTGTGATAGGGTACGCTCATCCTGAAAATTCAGGGAAGTCGATACCCGGTACCTGCAACCTGCATAAAATCCACGCATGTACAAACACAATATTCTAAGCTAAATAGAAAATGGCAGGAAGTGGTGCATCGTGTAGATCCCAACTAGCAGGTGACTACGACTCCCTTCCTTAACCATATCAGAAACACCATACATAAATAAAAAAACATGCACACCATACACATGCAGTATGGGGTAAGTATCCATAAGAAGCACATGGAATAATAAACCATCTAACTAATCATCATCGATAACTGAAACCATTGAATAATCATCATACATGCATGAAATATAGAGTACCAAGTAATCTCATCATATAATAAACTGAGTGTAAACATCATCTGATAATCTCTAAAATAATAATACTAATCATCAAACATAAATTGGCCTAAAAGAGTTTGGCAATGATATCAGAAATGTAGCTCGAAAATGTAAACTAGGGGCAGGCACTACACACTTCACACTAAAAACTCACAATACATCAGATGCACATCAGGTGCATACTCTTGCTTCTTTTACATGAATTCTTCTAAATCTCCCTAAAGAGATATCTCTTCCTCATACATACTTATTAGTTCTTCTCCCCCATAGCTTAGGAGATTATTTTCATGTAAATTCTCTCCCCATTGACATTAATTTCAAAGGCCTAAAAAAAAAAAAAACAAAATACCAATTGTTACAACTACTTCTTCAACTCTTCAATAAAATCAAGTGTCCAAAGACATTGTTCAATACCAAATACTGAATACCAAGCATCCTCAATGACTTGGTACATACTAGATACTCACCCATACAAGAAGCATCATCATTCAGTCCAATCTAACCATAGTGTTGTATACCACTGGATTGATGCACTTTCTATATCATCTACTTAGAAGTAGGTGTTGGCACTCAAAATTTCATTCCCATTTTGATTGTCCATTCCAAATTTTGAGTCATTATGAGCCCCTATGAATGCTTTTTGTGCATATGTAACTGGTTGTCATTTCAAGGCCTAGGTGGTGTTTTAGTTTTTTAACACCCTTCATTTGGCATATGCATGTGTTTTGTATTGTTATTTTGTCATTCCGTACCATTCTGCGAAGTTCCATTTTGAGTAGTGTTCAATTCTGCATTTTTGCTTGTGTCAAATAGCAATCTGAGGCCTAGTTTGTCTTTGAATATCGTTTACCTAGTTAAAATTCATGACTTTCCAATTTGAGGATGTTTATTATGCATAACAAAGAACCTATGTTACAAGTTTCAAGTCATTTCGATATGTTTTGACTAGGTTTTGAATGTCTTCTGTTGTAAATCTACATATTGTTCATATTTTTGGGTAGCCCTTTTTAAAAAGTTATAATTTTGACCAGTTTACCCAAATGAGAAAATTCTTTTTATATCACATTCTAGAGGTTACATACTTGATATCTTTCAGTTTTGAGCTAGTAATGAATCCATTTGATTAGTTTTCAAGCATGATTCCACATGTAATTTGTAACTTTTTATTGGTGTCATAAAATGTAGATTGGTCGGTACCCCTGTTCGGGATGTTGTAACTATAAATCTATGATTTCTTGGATCAAATGGACTGTACCCCTACATTCTACTCTAAAAATCATTTAAGTATGCTAGTTTATAAACCTTGATGAATTTTTCTGCACATTTTCTCGTGGCCATTCCATTTGCAAAAAATACTTTTCTGGTATTGTTTCTTGTCCTACAAATCTGAGTAGCCCACTTTACACACTTGCCAAATGCATCCTATGAGTCCAAATCACAAAATTACATTCTCCTCATGGCAATGAAGTGTTTCCCCATTTTTCAAGCCCTCAAGTATCTATTTGCGCAATTTTCAAGGCTCAAACCAAACACAATTTCTAGTTTTATGACATGTTTATCTGTAGGCAGTTTCAATTGGGCAACTTTGGTGGTCGATATCTTTTGATCCTGATGTTGGCATGTGATGAGATTTGGTAGGCTTGTTGAATATGTCAGAGAGACAAGATATCTAGGGTTTCAAAGCTTGGTCAGATGTTTGAATAAATTCTTAAAGCTAGGCTACATGCCTCTTGACACAAAGTTCACTATGGTGTAGAAATGATTTAAAATAAGTTTTAATGATGATTCGGTGCTCAATTTTGAATTCAAATAGTTTGAGAAGGTCAATGGATCAATTTTCTATGTCAATTGTTTGAAAATGAAATTTTTTTAGTCAGACTCGCTTTGGGTCCTGACTGATTCCATGAGATTAACAACATGCTACAATCTTTTTCATCAAATCTAGATTAAATGAATGTAACTACAATTGGAACCATGGTTCTTCCTCATGTTTAAGATGCTCTATTTTCAAACAGTAGACTCATGCCCCTCATAACCACATAAGTTACATTCATACTAGCAAACAAAAAGAAAAGATAAGCCTAAACACGTCAAATTTATCCACAGTTGGGAAAAGAACTTAGAGCAATTGTGCCTAATGAAATAGAGCATCTAGGGGCTTGATCAAATCTTCAACACAATTGGTTCTTAACTTGTTCTGCCAATCATGCTACCAAAATAGGCATATTAAAATTTAAATTTTTTCATGCATCTTAATGAGTGTAGTGGATTTTTTGGTCTTTGTCTTTGTTTCATCTTCATTTGCTTCCTTGGTGCTTCAAATATGTATTTTTTTATTCCCTTTGGTGGCAACATGAAAGAAGCAAAGCTATCAACTTGTAGCACCACACGTCAAAAAAACGGCATGAGAGGTTTCTAAAAGAGAAGCCCACAGAATGCTTGAGCAAGGCAGTGATGGAGAGCAAGCACGGTGGAGATATCTCATAGAGTATTAATCTCACATGGGAATTCCAAGAGTCATTTGCAACTACCAAAAAGTAATTATAAAAAGGGCATGATCGATAGAGAGAAAGGGGAGAGTTTAGAAGGAGAGCAAAATGTGAGAATATTTTAGCCCTCTGACTGTCGACAATCATGGCCATTTTTCTTTTGTAGTTTTTTTAGTGTAAGTTTTATTTTATACTCTATGTGCTTCATGTTGTCGATTTAATGTATTTTCTAGGAAAAATTCACATTTAGTATTTGGTTCAAAATTTGGCATGTCAGATTCATACCATGATATTGGCAAGTTATATCATGAATATAATTTTCAAATTTGGGGTTTATAGGCTATATAGCATTGTGTTGATTAATAATCAGTTTGCAGTCAATTTGTTGTTCCATTTTTTATTTTTGGAGATGACTTAGTCATCCATTTATTTTCATATAAATTAGGAATTGGTCAAGTTGCACTAAGTTGATGTAGGAAACTAAAATGTGGTGATAGGAGATTAATAAAGTTCATGTTGCAATATAGTTTATGATATGACATGAAGTAAAGTTAGTTGTTTAACAATCTGAGGGAGTTTATAATTGTTTGTGAAGGTGTATGTTCCCCTTGATGTAACTTAGTTGAGTGATTAATTTCCTCCTAAATTTTCCAAGGTGAGGCTCTGGATCACTTAGTTGATGAAGTGGATGTTATGTCTTCAAGTAATGATGATGATTTTTCCTCTTCAGATGCTGAAAGTTTTCATGAGAATGATGTCAGAAATGGTTTGAAGGTTTATAGTAATGCTTTATATGATGAAGATTGTAATGATGATCAATCCATCTTTTGTCAAAATATTCAAAGAGGATCCTTGCATGGAGTTATCAATCCATTGTTTCAAGAGGACATGGAGGTTTCATATTTGATTGAGCTAGATGCAAATGGTGACACACTATCATACTACTGTAACAAATCAGAATGTTGTTCTTTCATATGTGACAATGAATTTTCTAATGATGTTGCATTTTGTGAGTTAGATGATGAGGTGCTTGATGGAATTGTCCTTGAAAATAAACCAGCACTTCATAATAAGTTTTATGATGATTTATATGAGGGATTTTATGATGAATTTTTTAATATGACTGATCCATTTGTTGATTGTGAAGAATCAATGGAGAGCCCTAGATTTGTTTCAGTTATTAACCTGGATAATATTGGTGAGTATAAATCTAAATACTCAGTTGAATGTCAACCGGCTATACATAGAGATACACATTTTCAAGTTGTGTTTGATCTTTTTCCAAAATCTGATAGCATGCATATTTCATCTTTTGAAGATAGTTATCAGTTTGACCCTGTTATATTTGAGCATGTTGACCCCTATTTTCATAGTGAGCATTATCTTAAAGATGTCCCTAGTATACACTATGTAAGTCAGGAAAGTTATTTTGTTTTGCCAACTGGGATAATTGAGAATTTTGTTGTATTTGGTAAAACTGATGGAAAAAAAATTTCTAGCTTACCTCAGGGAAACATAAATGAGAATCAAGTGTTTGATAGAGGTAATAAATTTGAAGAATTTTTGGTGGCTCGAGGTCACCATCTTGTACAGGTAAAGTAGTTTCCATGCTTTCAGTAAGTTGTTCAGAGAATTTTTTTTGAAGTGATCTTTGATGAAATGAAGAAATAGAAGTCTTATTGGCCCTTTTTGTGAACATTTGTCTATAACATACTGAACTTTATCATCTTTTAGTATAAATGTTTTGAACTTTTGATGCATAAAGTATGGACATAGGGCATAAAAATGATAATCAAAATTATATCTAAAAAAGGGGTTCATTTTGTGGTAAAAATCTTTCTTTGTGAATGTTTGATATGGGTAGATCTTCCTGCAGCTGAAGAGATTGCAAAAACTGTTAATTGAATAATTAATGCCTTTTCTTTATAAACTAATAAATGAAAATAAATGTTTGTGAGAAGTCTTGTGTGTATTAAATGTTGATCACAGAAATACAAGCTGAGCGGGAGTTAATCAAAAACAAACTGTGAAGGAATAGCACTAAGGCATTGTTGGTATTAAAGAGAAGCATTATGACACCGTTGCAGTTGAAAGACTTGGTGGCAAAATTAGAAGGGACCTATTTTAAAGAATAACAAAGCAAGACCTGATAAAGCGGCTGAGCAAGGAAGAAAGCATCAAAGAAATTAGTTAAACATGCAATGCATGATACCTGGATTCTTGGAAGCTATTTAAAGTTAGATAAAAGAGCAGATCTGGCATTTTCTATGATCTATATTTGTGGGGAATTTAAGGGATAACTAATGTCTTTACAATTGTATGCTTGTAGTCTTAAGTTGTAACTAACTTTTCTTCATGAGGAAGTTGTAGTTATAGGAGTTTGTTGTTTTTCCTTCCTTTTAAATAAGACCTCATCTATATCTATTAGGTTAAGTAGTGAGTAGACAGATAGAGTCGATAGACATATTGTTGTTTTTCCCAAGTTATTGTAATACTGCATATTTGAATGAATACATGCCTTTGTTGAGTTTCTACACTTTTATCTGAGCTTATCTTTCCTTCATTCTTCCATGGGGGCCCACATAGAAGGTGGATTTTACTTTAGTAAGTAGGAGTTAGACTCACTTTTCTAAGTTAAGATTAGAACTATTGTTCCTGCAGCCACTAGAAATAGAACCAATCACTATTCCTCCAACAGCAGGTGCATAGATGTATGGTTAAATAATTAGAATTTTCTTCCAAGTATTTGATATTTGTCTTTCCTTTAGATAAACTAGATTTCCTTAATAGTTATTGCATTCAAGGTAGTAGTGACTTTTAGTGAAAACTAGACCATATACTTTGCAGACATCATCTCAAGTTCACACTCCCGAATTGACATTGAATGAAAATCAGCATAGTACTTTGGTAGTAAGGGATGTCCAATCTTGCAACTAAAAAGGTGTTGTATTGATTAGACATATTTTTGGTGTCATTTCTAGGGATGGTGTTAGTCTAGTATTCACTATTGAGTCATTTAGTTTCATTTTTAGCATTCTTGCATGCATAGAAGAAGAGACCACCTTGGAAGATTTCTTCCCAACTTCAATCAAAAAGATCCTTTTTATCCTGACCCTGAATAAAGAGAAGAGAGAGAAGAAATAGAAGAAGAATTTTTTGAGAACGTATTTGTAGAAGTACCAGAACAAGTACAATCACCATCCACATCTGAAAAATCCTTCCATTTGAATAATCTTTTTGCTGAGCCAGAATATCAAGATAATCCATTAGCTCTAGTCATTTATCAGCCACTACTGGGACATCCACAAATGGAAGAAGCTTAGCCTACCTTTCCCTTTACAATTCCTCGTCAGCAGGGTAATCAAAATCTGAAAAAATATACCTTCAGCTGCCCTGCCAAAATTCTATGGCCTTATTGCTAAAGATCCAGAAATGTTTCTCTTTGAATTTGACATCCTTTGTCGAAGTTATGACTACACAACTAATTCCCATAAGTTGAAATTTCTTCCATCAACTCTCAAAGAAGTCTCTTTGAGATGGTTCATGAGTCTAGGTGCCAATGTTGTGACAAATTGGCCAACTATGAGTAACCTGTTCCTTAATAAATATAAGGAATATTGCAAATGCCATGATTTGAAAGGAGATGAAATTTTTAAAATGTCACAAAAGGAGGATGAGAATTTGGAGGACTATGTTGCCTAGTTCATGCTTAACCTACAGTGCAACACACAACATTAGCTGAATGAGGAGTCCCAAAAGCATCTCTTTCTGAAAGGAGTGCATGACAGGAGTATGGAAGCTTTAGACTTAATGGCTAGAGGTGACGTTACACGTAAGACATGGGCTGAAATTTGAAATATTTTTTTGAACTATTCTAGAGAAACAACAAAAAAAGGACGAGGTTTGATGGACTTACTCCAAAAGACTCCTAGGGCGGGAGTATCTAAGATAGAACTGTCAAACCTCTTGACAGATTTCAAGCAAAAAATCATTAATGATGTTGCTACACAATTGGATACCATGCAAGCATGAAGGAAGAAGGAGGATGCTGATAGTATGTTGGCAGAATATTGCCCCCATTGTCGAGAAAAGAAATGCAACTGCCGATGTAAGCCTATTGCTAGCTTGGAATCACAACATGTGCCTACTGAGTTCAAGGCAATTAATGAAGATGAGGAAGTCCTTTATGTTGCTCAACGAAGGTCGTGAGCTCCAAAATCAGGTATTCCTCAAGACCCACTCCATAATTATGGTGGTAATATTCAATGGCAAAAACAACATGGTAATTATAATAATTGGCAACTACCTAACCAAGGGTGGCAGCAACCTAACCAAGGTTGGCACCAACCTCAGCAAGGTTGGCAACAACCTCAGTAGGGTTGGCAGCAAACCTAGAATTGGCAACAACACCAACATCAATCAGCCTTGACTCAACCTCCTCAACAACAAGCCTTAATGCCTCCTATAGCCAATACAACCCCTCCAAAATAGCCATAGTTACTTGCACAACCTACACCTAATCCTAATAGTGCAAAACCTTCAGCCCAGCAACAAAGTTATTCCATCACCCTAAATGATATCCATCTAAGATCTGGAACAATGCTTGCCTCACCTCAGGAGCCCATTATAATAGAAATAGATGATACAAATGTTGAGTTAGTTCAAGAACCTACCACCACTATTTCTCCTGTAGCCAAGACACCACCATTTCCTAGTAGGTTAATAGAGCAAGTCCTGCCAAGTGAAAATCAAGTTGCACTATATTTTCTTGGGCAACTCAAGCAAATGATGGTAAAAATTCCCTTGCTTGATGCAATAAAGGAAGTACCTATATATTCAAAAGCCATCAGACAAGCTTGTGTTAAAAAGTCAAGAAGGAAAAAAGAAAGACCCAAAGACTATCCATGTCCTTAGTCAGCTTTCTGATCTTATGCTTGATAACTACAAAATGCCTAAGTATGTAGACCCTGGAAGCCCAATAGTGACCCTCACCATTCAAGGAGTGCAAGTGCAGAATGTCTTAATAGACCTAGGAGCATCCATCAATGCAATGACCAAGGAAGTAGTGTCCAAATTAAGCATCATTGGTCTCAAGAAAACACCAACAATCTTGCAACTAGTAGATAGTTCTATCATCATTCCTGTTGGTATGCTAGAAGATGTCACTATCACATTACATTCATGGGAGTATCCAGTTGATTTTGTCGCACTCTCTCCAAAAAAAAGTACTAGGGGATACCCTATCATTTTAGGATGACCATGGTTAGCAAAAACAGATGCTTATATTGCATGCCGATCAGGAAAAATGACTATTTTAGATGGAATGAACACTAAAAATTTAACCTTGTATTCTCCTGCTCAGCCTTTGCTGCAAGATGATCAAGTTGTTTGGCCAAATATGGATGACTCCGATATGGACATAGATTCTATTCAACAATTAATGATGATCTCACAAGACTCATTTGTAAACATTAAAGAAGAAGATGATGTCATTTCTTCTATCATATTGAATGAGTATGGAACACAACCTAAGACATCTTCTAAACAAAAGTGTGTTTTAAAAAGCATTCTGCCTTTATCTGCTGAACTTCATTATTCTAAGTCTGTACAGCTTATGCATTCACTCCTACCACATGAGATAGATTCACAACCAATTGTGCAAATTTCAATGGCTAAAAAAGTAGTCAAAACAGCAATCATTCCAGGAAGAGAATTAAATATAAGCAAGTCCTTATCTTAGGCACAACATCATAATACCCTGCAATTGTTACAAAAGCACTAGGATGCTTTTGCTTGGGAGTATACAGATATGAAAGGTTTTGATCTTGCACTCTATACCCATAGAATTTATATCAGTCCGGATTGCAAACCTGTGAGACAACCTCAGTGTAGGATAAACCCAGCATTAAGGGATATTGTCAAAAATGAATTGCAAAAGCTACTCAATGTTGGCTTCATATATCTTATTTTAGATAGTCAATGGGTTTCACCATTGGTTATTGTTCCCAAAAGGGGGGGGGGGGGGGGGAGAATGGTGAGTTTGCATAGATTATAGAGAACTTAACTTTGCTACCAAGAAGGATCATTTTTCATTGCCTTTTGTCGATCAAGTTCTTGACAATCTTGTAGGAAAAAAATTATTTCCATTCTTGGATGGGTTCAATGGCTACAATAAAATCTAGATAGCACCACAGGATCAGGACAAGACCACATTCATATGTCCATGGGGAACATTTGCTTATGTTGTCCTACCATTTGGTATGTGCAATGCACCTGCAACTTTCCAAAGAGCTGTTATTAGCATTTTTTCTGACATATCTATAGATTGTTTGGAAGTATATATGGATAAATTCACCACATATGGAAAAAAATTTGAAGAAGCCAAGGAAAACTTGGACAAGGTTTTACAAAGATGCAAAGACTACAATTTATCTTTAAACAGTGAAAAGTGCTTTATGATGATGCAAGAAGGAGTGGTGTTGGGACACTTTATTTCCCCTAAAGGAATTGAAGTAGATCTAGCAAAAATAGAAGTCATACACACATTAGTTGTACCAGCTAAATTGAAAGAAGTCGAGGTTTCTAGGACATGTGGGATATTATTGGCATTTTATCAAAGATTTTAGTCAAATTGCAACACCTTTTTATAATTTTTTTGGAAAAGATGCAGAGTTTGTATGGGATTCAGAGTGTACAAAAGCCTTCCTACAACTTAAGGAAGTCCTCTCAATAGAACCAGTGCTCCAAGGACCAAATTGGGAGTTACCTTTTCACATACACACAAATGCTTCAGATCATGCCATTGGAGTAGTACTTGGCCAAAAGATAGATTCAGTAGAACATGCAATTTACTATATCAGCAAAAATCTTCAAGGAGCCAAGTATAACTACACTATGACAGAGAAAGAACTACCTACTATAATTTATGCTCTGAATAAATTCAGACATTAAATTACAGGATACCAAATATTTGTACATACAGATCACTCTACTACTAAATATCTGATGAACAAGCTAGTAATCTCTGGACGATTGGCTCGATGGTTGTTACTAATGCAAGAATTTGACATCACCATTATTGACAAGCCAAGTAAAGCAAATGTTGTAGCTGATTTCTTGTCTCGTCTTCAAACACCTGATGATCCTGCAGCCATAGAAGATAGCTTTCCCGATGAACATCTCTTCCTTTTGTCAGCACAAAACCCTTGGTATGCTGACATTGCCAACTATCTAACTACTGGAAAAACTCCCTCACATTTCTCTGCGAAAGAAAAATGATTGCTGGCAGAAAAGAGTTTTAATTTCTCATGGATCTTAGGATTCATGTTTTATATTTGACTAGACCAGGTAACATGAATATGTCTCAGAGAGGATGAAACATATGATGTTCTTCATGCTTGTCATGATGAGCCCTATGGTGGTCACTTTGCTAACAAATAGAATACATTAAAGATTCTGAAGATAGGTTATTATTGGCCTACACTTTACAAGGATGCGGCTCAGTATACAAAAAAAGTGATAAATGTCAAAGAATGGGTCAACTGACAAAAATGGGTGAAATGCCCCTGCAGCCACAGATAGTAGTAGAACCATTTCATAAATGGGGAATTGATTTTGTTGGCCCTATTGAACCACCATCAGAAGGGAAAAGTTACATACTGGTTTGCACTGATTATGTTACTAAGTGGGTTGAAGCAAAACCCATGAAGCATCCTTGTGATAATAATGTTGCAAAGTTTTTGTACGAATGTATCTTTACCAGATTTGGTGTTCCAAGAGAATTACAATCAGATCAAGGGCCTCAGTTCACATCTAATACGATAGCAACACTCATGCAGGAGTATAAAATTTGGCATGGTAATTCATCTCCGTATCATCCACAAGCGAATGGACAAGTAGAAGTGACAAATAGAGAGCTACAACATATTCTCACTAAAATAGTGTCTTTTCATTGGAAAGATTGGGTAGCTAGACTTCTTGAAGCCTTATGGGTGTACAAAACAACATGGAAATCCACTACTGGGTTTGCGCCTTTTCAACTCCTATATGAGAAGATAGCTATTATGCCCATTGAATTTGAACATAAAACTCTGCGGACAGCTTAGGAACTTGATATTACCCTTCCTACAGCACAACATGATTGCATGTTGCATCTCAATGAGTTGGATGAATGATGAAAATCAGCTCTTCATAACATCAAATTAATTCAGATTCAAGGAAAGCAATGGCATGACAAATTCATTAAATACAAAGAATTCTCTGCTGGTGATTGGGCACTCCTGTATGACTCACGATATCAGCATCACCAAGGCAAATTTCAGACTTGATGGCTTGCTCCCTATGAAATCATTATAATTTTTAATAATGGAGCAGTTCAACTATCAACAATTGATCTGGTCAAATTCAAACTCCTAGTTAATGGGCATTGCCTAAAGTTATATCATAAACTAGCAACCCAGGAAGAATTTCTTCAACAGTTCACCACAAAGAAACATCTCTTCTTGCAGCCACTCTGTTTGAGTCTCCCACTCAAATGCCTATAGCCCCTTGAATTTAGTTTCAAGGTCTTCATAATAAAAATTTCACACTCATGCAAAAATTCATTCCTTTTCCACCTCATTCCATCCCACCTTCTTGTCTTTCCATCATCATGTCATCTCACTTTCTCTTGTATGGCACTACTCAGAACATCCTTCCTATCACACCTCAAGTCAGTCACACTCGGCCCCTTTGCATTTATTTAATTTATTATTTATTTAGAAAAGCATGTTAGATTTTCAAAATTTGCAATCTTTACGATCTGGTGGGACCCAGTCTCTACTAGGTTGGGAGGTGGGAAAATTGAAATCATGAATGCAAATCAAGGAATCTTAAGTTGGCATGTAGGATATATAGGGAAGGGTCATTTCAGTAATGAACTGGCACTCCTTTGTACTTCCAAAATGTGTGAAATAA
The DNA here is from genome assembly GCA_028749045.1 of Cupressus sempervirens. Lineage (NCBI taxonomy): Eukaryota > Viridiplantae > Streptophyta > Pinopsida > Cupressales > Cupressaceae > Cupressus > Cupressus sempervirens. Next base: position 179,896,922 of record CM053789.1, on the reverse strand, counting down.
TGTAAAGAAGGCTAACCATTAAATCATGATTTTACATAACCCCTCATTAATATGGTGTATGTTTCTTAGCAAGATCTTTATCCTCATTATGGTTTGGTGATTAAAATGCCATCATGAAGTACTAAAGGATGTGATGTTTTGAAAGTATTGAAGTATTTTAATTTCCCTTTGTTGAAACTCCTATAGCTATCACCACCCATATTCTCAAAATCACTTGCAGTGAATTTTCTTGTATTAGCATTTTTTTCAAAAAATATGGGTGGAGAACCTCAGTGGCATGAACCAGCAGACCATAGAGTCTTATTGGTAGACCCAACAATGAGGTTGGCTAGCTTACTGCCTCAGTTTGAAGCAGTTTGATCAAGAAATTGCACTCCAATTTCATAATACATTGAGGGACAAATATGCAACTGTTAAGGGAATTCAGATAGAATTCACCGAAGAAGTGATGGCAGAAGTTTCTAGTTTGCCCAAAAATGGAGAACGTTGGATAGAGGACATGGATGCACAACAAGCAAAAGAGCAATTCTCAATAACTGGAGATCCTTGGCTGGAGGAAAATAAAAAGAAAGGTACATTATGATTATCTCTCCCTCTACAATTCATCCACCCTGTTGAATTTATCATAAGATATTTTACCTGTGAAGGAAGGTATTCCTATTTGCATGCTGTTCATTTCAAAATTTTGAGTGGTTTGCAGCATGGTGATTGTCTTGTAAATCTCATGAGTTTCCTTTATAATATTATCAAAAGGCAAGCTACCTATGTACAGCAAGGAAAAACCCAGTTACTATCCCACCATTGCTTGATTAGGGCTATAATTGAAAGGGAGTTGACTAGGCAACACTTGGGAACATGGAAGGATTTTGTAAAACTAAGGACAAAAGGACCTAAAAGGGGTGGACCTAAAGGGCAAGGAATGGGGACAAAAGAGAAAACCATTGTAGGAGTCAAGAAAGTAGTATATAGAACGGCTCATGAAGCTTCGACTTCTGCCTCTGTACCTAAAATTGCAAAAAGGAAAATTTCACCTACAGAAGCCTCAACTTCTAGGAAGAGAAAATCACACATAGTTGCCATAGAGGAAGGTTCAGAAGAAGTATCTCCAGTATCACAAGAACTTGTACTCAACTCAAATAAAGGGAAATCCATTAATAAGGGCAAGAAACCAATTTCTACTCCACGATGAGTCATCAGAATGTCTGGGGTAAATTTGATAATTGAACCTCCTATGCCACCTACTGAGCCTTCTATACCACCTATTCATGTTGAAACTCTAGTACCTACACCTGCATAGTCACCAAAGCACACAGCACCTACTCCTGAACATGAAAATGATCTTGAGGAAATTCCCACAAAGCCAAATAGCCCTATTAATGTTGATAGTGACAAAAAGTCCTCAAAGGAAATAGTATTCGGGTTTGAACAACCAAGGGAGGAAATTAATAATCTACCACCAGAGGAATATCCATCTATTGCACAAGAAATGGTTCGAGAAATTATTGAAACATTTCAAGTTAAAATGACTATTGCACCCCATCTTGCAGTCGTTGCCCCTTCAGAAAAAGTTGATAATACTATTGCCTGTCAAAATAATAGCTTTGTTGAATGTCAGCATTCTCAAGATGATAGCACTGCTGACCACCATCATCTTGAGCACCACATTGAAGATTATAGACGTGTTGTCCATCATCATACACCACTAGACATTTCTACTCTATTAACAGCCAACTTTAGTTTGTACCAATAGTTTCAATGGGAAAAAGAAAATTGGGACCTAGAAAGGAAGAAATTGCTCAGAACTATCAAGGAACAAGCACAACAAATTAAAGAAAAGGATAGTGAAATTATGGTCCTACAACAAGGTGTCACGAAGATTACAAAGCTCATTCCAGAGCTTGTAAATTGAAGGTCACCATCTCCAGTTTACACACTGTTCCTAAAGGAGCAAATGATTAATTTTCAATTGTCTTGAATTACTTGGGGGTTGAACCCTTCCTTGCACACTCCGCAAAAATTCTATGCAGCATTCAAATCAGTTTTGATGACTCTGCAGAATCTCCTATGTGCTTTATATGTTCACAATCTTGCTATTCCAGATGATAAGGATTGGAATTCATTTTTATATGTGGGAGATGTACAGTTTAGGTTCATTATGTCATGGATGTAGAATGAGATTAGTCGAGAGAACTAGGTTTCTCCGTATAGGGGAAGGAAATGTTTGAACCACTATACATTCGGCCAGAGGTACAAAACGCTCATAGAGTATTCTTCGATTGGCTTTATGTTAACAATAATCAAAGTGTTGCTACCAAAATTTACCCTGTTCGCAAACAGGTGTGTATGGATTGGGAGCAACATTGTTTTGCAAATGCCCCTAATGCTATACAAGCCTCCCTTAAAAAATGGATCCAATTACCAAAAGATCTGAAAACAAGGGAGTTGCACTCTCTCCAAAATTTGGAGTTGGCCATCAGCAGGATGCCTAGGTATATGATGTTAGGTAGAAGTTAGAAATATTATTGGGTACCTATTCATTTCCAACTGCCAATACTGTCATGTCCCCTTTTCAAATAATTAAAAATAATAATCTTTTCCAAGGCAAGCAGGCCCAAAAAGGTGGAGTTTTGGAAAAAAGGGGATAACCTTTGGGAGCTAATGGACTAATAAATGAAAATTATTATTAAAATATGTTTTATTAACCCCTCTTGGATGTGAGTTAGGGTTATGCCCTCTTTTAAGGGGTTTGGAGGCATTTTGGCCTCATTCCAGAACTTGATTTTTGCGCATTGCTTTATTGTTCTTCAGAGGCTGCCAAACCTGTGAAGGAGACCCAAGAACAAGAGTTTGTCAGTTTCCAAGAAGGCTAAGAATGGAAGTTTGAAGCCATTCCATGTGCATGCTCATGCAGAGTTTTCCTTTGTGCTGAACAGTGCAGATTTGTGAGTTTTCGGGCATTTTTGTGTTAATTTCGGGAGCCCGATGAGCATAGTTTTTGTCCTACATTTGTGAGCTGTTGTGTAAAGGCTATACAGATCTGGAAATGTCATTTTTTAGGCCAGTATGCTGCTGAAATTTTTGTAAAAATGTCCATTTTCAGATTTATTAATAATTTGTGAAGTTGTGAAGTTTTTTGGCACTATTTCGGACATACCCGATTTGGGTTTATTTGAGAAATTGGTGGATCTTTGTAATATTGGTTGTTTGATTTTAAAGATCTGATTAAAGGTTGGAAATATCATACAAAATCAGTAAAGGGAAATTTCAGTGGTATCAGAGCCATGATCTTGCTAGCTTGAGGGTTTGTAGAAGTTTGCATGTCAGTTTTGACAACTACCCAGATCTTGCATGTCAGTTTTGACAACTACCTAGATCTTGCATGTCATAATTTGGTGGTTGCATGTTGCTTCTAATTAGTTGCATGTCAAAATCTATGGTTGCATGCTACTTCTAATCATTTGCATGTTAGTTCTTGGTGAATTTGGTGGTTGCATGTTGCTTCTAATTAGTTGCATGTCAAAATCTATGGTTGCATGCTACTTCTAATCAATTGCATGTTAGTTCTTGGTGTTTGAAGAAGTTATAACCTATTGGGGTTACACTCTAATTTATCTAGAATGGACAGGTATAGTACAGAGTCTTAGAGGACACGATCTTGGACAATTGATATCCAGAGTCAGAACAGTAGAAAGGATGGTTATTTAGACATTCAAGATAAACTTAGGAAAATAAGCCATGACATGTCTGAGCAGTTGGTTGAGCACCACCGTATAATGAATGACATGTTTTTCAACTCAGCTAAGGTGTATAAGTTGACTAGATTTCTATTTGGAAAATTTTCTCATAGGGCAGATGACACAATTACCAAGAACTTGCATGAGGAGTTTAAGAAACTAGCTTACAGCCAGGCTGAGGTCTCAGATTCTACTCCGCCACAGGAGGTAGTGAGAAAGAATATTACACAGATTGATAGTAATGGCCAACTTGATACTCAAATTGAGACAATTGTATACAGGTCATCAAAGGATGATGTCACAGGTATTCAGGATGGTATAGTTACAACAAGTAGTGACTACAATGTAGTGGGTTCAGATGATGATTATGAGGATGTTGTTGTGCATGATGGTGAGATACCTAGTAGAGATGAGAAGACATTGAGCATTCATGACTTTGCTGAGAAAGAGTACCAGGCACAGTTAGATGCTTCGACACATGAGGTTGAGGCTAGTAGTACTTCACATGATTTGTCCAGCCAGCTGAAAGTGAACAAAGACAGTATTTTGACTTCATTATCTCATCATGACAGGTATGTGGAGTTAGTTGGTATTGGTCATATTACTCAGGTGAGGAGTTTTCTTGAGTTACAAGTTGATTCTAGTTTACAGATATGGACTTGAGATTGTTATATTGGTGTTTGGGATTCAGTTGACTGGAGATATTTAACACTTTTTGGTAGCAGTGTTTGTTTGGGTGCTATCATGGATTTGATTAGCAAATTGCACGGTGTTGTCTTTTCTTGTGCCAACAACTTGTCTGATACTGGTATTAGTTTTTATACGTCGGTGTTGGGCTTTGTTCATATATCCAGTCGACCATACTTGCTAGAATGTGTTGATGATCTTTCATATTTGGCAATGTGTATAGATGAGTCCCAGGATCATATTGGCATTGATGACATCCAGGAGGATGTAGTGGACAGTTTTGAAGAGTTAGTTTCTTGGGGTACAAAGGAGTTGGACAATAATGCTACAGTTTTTGATACTCTGTTTGTTGATATGAGCTTTAGAGTTGATTCACAGGATATGGATGGTAATAATCTAGAGACTAGTAACTTTGACGATACTCCTTTAGACAGTGCATCAAAGGAGGTTTGTAGGAGATAGTCAAGCCAGTGCCATCATGTGTCTAATTAGTTGAGAGTTAGTGAGCGAGACATTGCTATCGCTTGCCAACATTTCAATGCTGCTCGTCAATTGTTAGCAATTTATGGATGGGGTTCTCCTACTAGTGATGAGCAAGGAGGCAGTTATCTTTCCTTGACAGAGTTCCACTCTTTATGGGAGGCTATCTAGATTTTGAGACAGGATTATATGTAGTTGGTAGCCAACAGAGATTATCTTATGGAGTGGGGCAGTACAACATATGATGCATTATTGGCCAAGGAAGATGAGGTGAGTGAGCTTATTGAGCAACTTGAGGTGACTTCTGAGATTCTTGAGAGTACACAGTTGGCTTTCAAGGAGTCACAGTTTCATTTGGCTAAGGTGACCATGGAGTTAGAGCAACTATAGTCTTTACTAGATTCTGTACAGTCACAAGCTATGGTGTCTGATGATCTAAGGATGTCCATGTCAAGATTGTCAAAGATAGTGGAGATGGGGATGCATCCATCCTTGATACTAACATTGGCATATTAGGTTCATCCCCACTAGAGTCAGGTTCAATTGAGTTGGGTGCTACAGCAGATTGTTGTGGTATGCCTAACATGGTGGTGACCTCTAGCACTAATGGCATGAAGACTAGAGATGTTGTATCAAAGACCATGTGTGATGTTGGTGAGCCGATAGTTGGCATGGTTCCTGCTAGTAATACTACTCCCTTAGTGATGAATTTAGAGATAGTAGTCTGTTCTAACTTGGTTAGTGATCAATTGTAGTTAGTTACATTTGGATTACAATCTGAGCCACTGACTGAGATTGGCACATTCTATCAGCATTACATTGTGAGGCATGCTCATCAATCTACCTTTGATGACCATGTTGATGAGATGATGATATAGAGATGTACTTTGGTTCCTAGTGCTTATCATCAGTTATGGGATAGTTTGATGCCTCGAGATGAGAATCGTGATGGGCACGACATGGTGATAGGTTCTATAGTTTATAGCTTGATAATACATGACTTAGAGAAGGAGTTTTGGAGTGATGCTTCAGTGGGTGCTGTTATTGATTCTACTCCTTTGGCTATGACATCTCCTGACTTAGCTGGCGATCAGTCACAGTGGGTTGTATCACTTGTTCATGGTGACCTATTTATTGAGGTTGGTTTTCTTTATCACCATTATATTTTAGGGTATGTACATCAGTTAGCATTTGATCCTTGTGTTGAGGAGTTGATGGCAGGCAAATTTTGTTTGGGTTCCATTTCTTACTGTTTATCTTGTGATGGCTTTTCACCATCAGGGGTATATGGGAGTTATGGTTATGAGATAGTGGCCAGTGATCTGCAGAGTTGTGTTGACTACAAAAGTTGTACAATGTCTGGATTCTCCATACTTGCTACAGTTTCATTCGGGAGCATTCACCATTGTTGCAGAGTTGGATTGTACATTCCATATAGGCCAGTGGGATGCATTGATGGTATTTACTATGTTGGTAGTTTGATTTGTCCACTTTACTTGGGTTTTGATTGTGTCTCATGGGTTTCTGACTGTGGAAGTTGTGACTTTGGAGTTTGGTTGAGCAGTAATTGTCAGTTTGATTATGGATTCCTCTTGGTCATATTGCAGAGGATATTGCAGGAGCCTATGTTAATTGACAATAGTATATTTCATGACTACGTTTGGGATCCAGGTGGATTGATGGGTTTATTGTTCAGACATTTCTTGAGGACAAGCAATATTTGGAAGGGGAGGACTTGTCATGTCCCCTTTTCAAATAATTAAAAATAATAATCTTTTCCAAGGCAGGCAGGCCCAAAAAGGTGAAGTTTCGAAAAAAAGGGGATAATCTTTGGGAGCTAATGGAGTAATAAATGAAAATTATTATTAAAATATGTTTTATTAACCCCTCTTGGACATGAGTTAGGGTTATGCCCTCTTTTAAGGGGATTGGAGGCATTTTGGGCTCATTCCAGAACTTGATTTTTGCGCATTGCTTTGTTGTTCTTCAGAGGCTGCCAAACCTGTGAAGAAGGAGACCCAAGAACGGGAGTTTGTAGGTTTCCAAGAAGGCTAAGGATGGGAGTTTGAAGCCATTCCATGTGCATGCTCATGCAGAGTTTTCCTTTGTGTTGAACAGTGTAGATTTGTGAGTTTTCGGGCATTTTTGTGTTAATTTCGGGAGCCTGATGAGCATAGTTTTTGTCCTACATTTGTGAGATGTTGTGTAAAGGCTATACAGATCTGAAAATGTCATTTTTTAGGCCGTTATGCTGCTGAAATTTCTGTAAAAATGTTCATTTTCAGATTTATTAATAATTTGTGAAGTTGTGAAGTTTTTTGGCACTATTTTGGACATACCCGATTTGGGTTTATTTGAGAAATTGGTGGATCTTTGTAATATTGGTTGTTTGGTTTTAAAGATCTGATTAGAGGTTGGAAATATCATACAAAACCAGTAAAGGGACATTTCAAATTCTCTTGCATCCTATCCTTGGAAATTATGATTCATTTGCTGAATATAACATGATTGCTGAAGAATAGAAATGGGAAAGGTTGAAACAAAATCATGGATATTTTAATTACAGAGCTCATGAATCAAGGGAGAAAATAGCCAATGATCTTAGGCTGTAGATTAGGATCGGAAACCTATAGATGCTAAAGGGACTAGCCTCAGGATGGTTGGGGGGGAAAATGATGACATGAAGAAATAGAATTCTTATTGGCCCTTTTTGTGAACATTTGTCTATAACATACTGAACTTTATCATCTTTTAGTATAAATTTTTTTAACTTTTGATGTATAAAGTATGGACATAGGGCATAAAAATGATAATCGGAATTATATCTAAAATGGGGTTCATTTTGTGGTAAAAATCTTTCTTCATGAATGTTTGATATGGGTAGATCTTCTTGTAGTTGAAGAGATTGCAAAAACTATTAGTTGAATAATTAATGTCTTTTCTTTATAAACTAATAAATGAAAATAAATGTTTGTGGGAAGTCTTGCGTGTATTAAATGTTGATCACAGGAATACAAACTGAGTGGGAGTTAATAAAAAACAAACTATGAAGGAATAGTGCTAAGGCATTAATGGTATTAAAGAGAAGCGTTATGACACCGTTGTAGCTAGAAGACTTGGTGGCAAATTCAAAAGGGACCTATTTTAATGAATAAAAAAGCAAGACCTAATAAAGCGGCTGAGCAAGGAAGTAAGCATCAAAGCAATCAGTTAAACATGCAACACACGATACCTAGATTCTTGGAAGCTATTTAAAGTCAGATAAAAGAGTAGATCTAGCATTTGCTATGATCTATATTTGTGGGGAATTTAAGGGATAATTAATGTCTTTACAATCATATGCTTGCAGTCTTAAGTTGTAACTAACTTTCCTTCATGAGGAACTCATAGTTATAGGAGTTTTTTGTTTTTCCTTCCTTTTAAATAAGACCTCGTCTATATCTATGAGGTTAAGTAGTGAGTAGACAAACAGAGTCGATAGATATCTTGTTGTTTTTCCCAAGTTATTGTAATACTGCATATTTGAATGAATACATGCCTTTGTTGAGTTTCTACACTTTTATCTGAGCTTATCTTTCCTTCATTCTTCCATGGGGGCCCATGTGGAAGGTGGAGTTTACTTTAGTAAGTAGGAGTTAGACTCATTTTTCTAAGTTAAGTTTAGAACTATTGTTCCTGCAGCCACTGGAAACAAAACTAGTCACTGTTCCTGCAGTAGTAGGTGCATAGATGTATGGTTAAATAATTAGAATTTTCTTCCAAGTATTTGATAGTTATCTTTCCTTTAGATAAACTAGATTTCCTTAATGGTTATTGCATTCCAGGTAGTAGTGACTTTTAGCAAAAACTAGAGCATATACTTTGCAGACATCATCTCAAGTTCACTCTCCTAGATTGACATTTAATGAAAATCAACATAGTACTTTGGTAGTAAGGGATGTCCAATCCTGCAACTAAAAAGGTGTTATATTGATTAGACAATCTTCTTCCACTAGAGATCTAAATTCTTGCCATGCTCGCAAGGGGCATTCATGTTGGAAATATTCAGGATATGATAGGTTACTGAGAGGGGAGGGGTGAATCAGTAACCTTAAAAAAAAAATTATTAATTTACCACACATCCATCTATTCTACTGCATGCATTAATTCTAAAACATAAAACAGTCATAACACAAAAGAACACAATATTTTGGTGACCCAGAAACCTTCCAAATAGAAAGTAAAACTGGGGTGGGGATGATACCCACAAAACTTCAATACTACAGTATAAAGTTGGCCTGTTAAGGCTTAAATTGAAAAATTTTGGTGATCTGCCCTGTTAGGAGCACAAAGGACTGCTAGGTCCACCTTGTTAAAGGATTTGCAAACATACAATGAAGTATGCACTCTATAAAGAGATTTGTACAATGACTCTTAAGTCTACCTTGTTAGAGGATTTATAAAATGGATTCACCTATTAAGATGAAGTAGTGATTTTTCTGGCAACTGATTGCTGATAAGATCTTTTATGCACTGATCACCTCATGTGATGGATATAACTTTTCAGTCTCTGAACTGACCTTGTTGTGTTCCTTGAACTACTGCTGATAATCTTTTGCATATACTTCACATTACTTCTCCATTCCTTTCTTTTTCATTCATTTCATCATGTTTGATATCTTACATATATACCTTTCAAATTTACAAAATCACAAGGTCAACCAAAATACAAGTAAATAAATACATTACGGAGTCGACCCAATAGTCAATAACTCAGGTTCACTGAACTAACTCGGTGACCTTCTAATAAATGACATCCACTGCATTACTCAACATTGTCATGCACTTGGTAGAAGTTAATTTTCGGTCCATAGTAATCACTCACTGTAGTTCTAAACTTGGTAACCACTGGTGACTCAATAGATGTAGTGTCACTTGGTAGATACTACACACTGAGTTTACCTTGCTTCACTCGCTAAACATTGCTTCTTTCAATGCTCGATTTGCACTGAATCTTCATGACACAAATTATCTACTTGGTAGACACTATGAAGCATGGTAGATACTAAGAAACTCAATAGACACTGCTGGACTTCACATTGTTTGTATTTGCTCAGTAGCCACTATCTGCTTGGTGTAAACTGTTGAACTGCTAAGTTTACAAGGTAACCACTGGATGCTCGGTAAGCATTTAGAACTGATTAAGTGTTGTCACTAATGAAAAAAATAATTATAATTCCAAAAATCCCCAGACAGAGCCACTGATGGCACTCAAAATTGCATTCCCATTTTGAGTGTCCATTCCAAATTTTGAGTCATTATGAGCCCCTATGAATGCTTTTCGTGCATATGTAACTGGCTATCATTTCAAGTCCTAGGTGGTGTTTTAGTTGTTTAACACCCTTCATTTGGCATATGCATGTGTTTTGTATTGTTATTTTGTCATTTCGAACCATTCTGCGAAGTTCCATTTTGAGTAGTGTTCAGTTCTGCAATTTGGCCCAAGTATCAAATAGTGATCAGAGGCCCAATTTGGCTTTGAATTTATTTTACCCAATTAAGATTCATGACTCTCCACTCTAAGGATGTGTATTATGCATACCAAAGAACCTATGTTCCAAGTTTCAAGTCATTTTGACATTTTTTGACTAGGTTTTGAATGTCTCAAAGTTGGTCAGTTGCCTCTATTGTAAATCTTTATATTGTGCATATTTTTGAGTAGCCCTATTTGACAAGTTATAACTTTTGACCAGTTGACCCAAATGAGAAAATTCTTTTTGCATCGCATTCTAGAGGTTACATACTTGCTAGTTTCTATTTTGACCTAGTAAGGAATCTATTTGATCAGTTCTCAAGTGTGATTTCAAATGCAATTTATAACTTCTTACCAGTGTCATAAAATGTAGATTGGTCAATACCCTTGTTCGAGATGTCGTAACTATAAATCTATGATTGCCTGGATCAAATGGATTGTACCCCTGCATTCTACTCCAAAAATACTTCAAGTGTGCCAATTTATAAACCTTGATGAATCTGTTTGCACATTTTCTCATGGTCATTCCATTTGCAAAAAACACTTTTCTGTTATTGTTCCCTATCATGCAAATCTGAGTATCCCACTTTGCACTCTCACCAAATATGTCGCATGATTCATCATGATTCCAAATCATAGAATTACATTCTCCTCATGGCAATGAAAATTTTCCTCAGTTTTCAAGCCCTCAAGTATCTATTTGCCTAGTTTTCAAGGCTCAAACCAAACTTAATTTCCAGTTCTCTAACATGTTTATCTACAAGTAGTTTCAATTGGGCAACTTTAGTGGTCGATATATTTTGACTCTAATGTCATCATGTGACGAGATTCAGCAAGCCTATTGGATATGTTAGAGAGACAAGATATCCAGGGTTTTGGAGCTTGGTCAGATGTTTGAATCAATTTTTATAGCTAGGCGACAAGCCTCCTGACACAAAGTTCACTATGGTGCAGAAATGATTTAAAATTAGTTTTAACGATGATTCGGTGCTCAATTTTTATCTCAAATAGTTTGAGAAGGTCAATGGATTTTTTTTTCTATGTCATTTGTTCAAAAATGAAAAAAATTTAGCCAAACCCACTTTGGGGCCTAACTGATTCCATCAGATTAACAACATGCCATGATCTTTTTCATTAAATCAGGATTGAATGAATGCAACTACAATTGGAACCATGGTGCTTCCTCATGTTTAAGATGCTCAATTTTTAGATGGTAGACTCATGCCCCTCATAAGCACATAAGTTACATCCATACTAGCAAAAAAAAAAAAAAAGATAAGCCTAAACACATCAAATTTATCCACAGTTGGGAAAAGAACTTAGAGCAATTGTGCCTAATGAAATTGAGCATCTAGGGGCTTGATTGAATCTTCAACACAACTAGTTTTAAACTTTTTTTGACAATCATGCTACTAGAATAGACATATTAAAATTTAAAATTTTCCATGCATCTTAATAAGTGTAGTGGATTTGTTGGTCTTTGCCTTTATTTCATCTTCATTTGCTTCCTTGGTGCTTCGAATATGTGTTTTGTTATTCCCTTTGGTGGTACCATGAAAGAATCAAAGCTATCAACTTCCAACATCCCACATTAGGAAAAAGGTATGAAAGGTTTTTAAAAGAGTAACCCACAGAATGCTTGAGTAGGACAGCGATGGAGAACAAGTACGGTGGAGATATCTCACAAAGTATTAATCCCACATGGAGGATGCATCAAATCCTTTGGTTCTTTATAAACCAAGAGACACAAATGTTGAGTGTCTTCAAAGGCACCTTTGAAGAGTGAGGCAAAGCTCATGTGGAGTGGCCCATTTGCCAGTTGTGGAAAATGCAAAAAAAGTCAAATAGATTTTGACCTGGTGCATAATGAAGGACATTATGTGGTCGAAAGGTGTGGATTGAAGGTGGGCAATGTTACGACCACATCATATGATCGAAAGGAAAAATGTGATGATGTAAGATCATACAATGGGGTCCTTTGCTATAGGATCAGAGATGTTGAAGGATTAATAGATTCATATGGTCATCATATGATCAGGGAGCTAAAAGTGGATCTTTAGGATGCTATGACTAAAATGTGGTCGGGAGATCAAAGGCCCAAAAATGAAGATACAAGATATTATGAAAATGAAAATGATGAGGTTGTTGTGTGGTTGGGAAAGACAAATAAGAAAAGCAAGATGTTACAAAATGAATGAAGATAAATTATTAAGAGGAAAATTCATAAATTTCAAATGCATGAATAATGTGGGGCCCACCTGAGGCATTTTAACCAATGAAGGATTGACAAGTGGCATTGGTGGAGAAAGTGAAATAAATTTTAAAAATGAAAATATCAAAGTTTTTCAATGTAGAATTTCAAATGATTGAAAGATTTAAATTATTTTAAGTTTTTATATAGTTTTGACTATATAAATTAATTTAAACTTTTTATTTAGCTCTACTCATGGCCCAAGGCCTGAAATTTTGAATCAACCTTAAGGGCATGATTTTTGTCCAAAATATATAGTGTAGCATACGTTGGAACTAGGAAGAAATGAACTATCCATTTCTGCAATCAATTTTTGCACAGGTGTTTGCTGGATGTGGCTAAAGAAGGTTTTGTGATTCCAAGGCAATCTCAGTGAAAAATGTAGATTTAATGTTTTTCAATAAAATTAAGATTAGATATAGCCATAATTTCATCAAATTTAATTTCATTAGCAAAATTAAAGGATGATTTGATTGTTTTAAAGGGTAGTTGGAAGCAATGAAGTTTTTGCTGGCAAGAGCAGATGAAGTCATGACTAAATCAATTGACAACTCCTATATCTTTGATGTCTATATGATATTTTCTTCTAGAGATATTTTGTAGATTTTTTTGTAGAGATATATCAGATATTTTTGCATTTTTTATGGTTTTTGATTGAAGGCAAATGAAGGAAGTTTAGTTTCAATAGCATCAAATTGAAGACAATTTCAGTGGGACACGTGTCAGTTTCAGATGGCAATATAGAAATATCTTCTCGTCTATATATTTTTCTTCTCTACTCTTTGTATGGGTTCTAGTTTTTGGGTATTTTTTCATTACAGTATAACTACTCTGTGGTTCTAGTCTAGCTAGAGTCCTTTCCAATTACTGTGATACCATTCTTAGTGTTCCTCTATTATGAACAACAATATTATTTTTCTTTTGAAGCATTTTATACTTATATAGTCATTCATTTTGTATTTTCTGAGTTTTGACATATAAATGATGTATTAGTTTCAATGAGATAAATACAAGAGCTTCATTTCTCTTCATTTCATTCTGATTCTCATCTCGTTCTTCTGTTATCTACAATGTTTTATATTTAAGAACTAAGAGCTTAAATTCAATTGCAATTCCTTAAAGTTGTATGTCTGGATAAACTTTTTGTTGGAACAAAGAAGCCAAGTAAATGCTTGTTTACATTGACAAGGTTGTAGGTTACACCGAGAGGATTTCACAATAAGTATGATATTTTGTTATGAAGATTGATATCTATTTGCAAGAAAAATAGATAGATCAGATGTTTGAATATATGAGTATACTTCAGGTATCAATGTGTATGTTAAGGTTTACTTGATGCCCAATGGATAAGGGACTAGTCAGCTTAGAGATTGCATGTTCTATGTTGTTGCATACTAGGGTTATGCTAAGATCCAAATTATCAATTGAATATCTTTCCCTTTATGTTTAAGAGTTGAAAGAGTTTCTCTCACTTGGTTTATCAGATTCATGTGCTCTGTTATTAGCTATTTCACCCATGAATGCTTGAATAGACATAGAAGATTAAGGGGTTTCATTTGTTATTGAGATTCAGTTATATGCCTTTACATTGATACCATATAAAGAATCTGAGGTCTACCCACCTAGGTCTTTCAAAGCCTAAAGAAGAAGAAGGAATTTGCCTTACAATTGGCCCAAGATCAGCAATCACATGCATCCATTATAAGAATTTTCTAGCCTTAGATTTATTGGTCTAGTCTCTTGGTTATTTTTAAATCTATTAAATCAGTAGCCAATAGTAGGTGGGGGCATAACCCTAAGCATACCTCTTAGGTACTCAAATGTATCTTTAGGAAAAGGCTTTGTAAATATACCTGAAATCTAATCTTTAATACTTACATACTCCAATCTGATCTCCTTTTCTGCTCCCTTCTCTCTCAAAACATGATACTTGCTTGATATATGCTTTATCTTAGAATGCAATATGGGGTTCTTATACATACTCATGGTACTTAAGTTATCAGAGAAAATGATAACAAGTTTTGTAAACTCAATTCCAATATCCTTCAACATTTGCTTCATCCACATAACTTGATTACAGTTATTTTTTGTTGCAACATACTCTGCCTCAGCTCTACTCTGAGATATACAATTTTGTCTCTTTCTTAGCCAAGAAATCAATCTTCCTCCAAGAAGAATGATCCACTACTTGTGCTCTTTCTATCATCCATACTACCTGCCCAATCTACATTAGCATATGTGCACAAAGTGAAATCACTTGATCTATCATATCAAATCCCATAATTAGATGTTCCTTTCAAATATCTGAACATCCTCTTCACTACTGCACAATGATACTCTTTAGGGTCTTCTTTAAATCTACCTACAATCCCATCTACATTTACTATATCTGGTCTAGTGTGAGTCAAATATTGCAATCCTCCAATTATAGATCTATACTTTTTTTCTCAATTGTAGGTGTCTCATCTCTGCTAGACAACTTATGACTAGTTATCATGAATGTACAAATATCTTTGCAACTCTCTAATCCAAACATTTTCAACAATTCTTTCAAATACTTGGCTTGTGAAATAAATATCCCATCTCTATTCTACACAATCCACAATCCTAGGAAAAACTTCATCTCTCCTATCATGCTTATCTCAATCTCATTTTTCATCTCTTCAAAAACCTTATCACTTTCTTTATCATTTTCTCCAAATATTATGTCATCCACAAATATTACAATTATAAATAAACCATTATCAACTTGTCTCAAATACAAATTATCATCTAATGTACCTTTAATAAATCCAAGCTTAGTCAAATAGCTATCCAACCTTGCATACCAGGTTCTAGGTGCTTGCTTCAGACCATACAATACTTTCTTCAGTCTACATACCATCTCTTTCTCTTCTATCAAAGGAATCCATTAGGCTACTCATTTTAGAATTCTTCTTCAAGTTCTCCATTTAGAAAAGTTGACATTCATCTAATAAACCTTGAAATTCTTATTTGATGCATAAGCCAAGAACATCCTTATTGCTTCCATTTTGGCTATAGGTGCATATGTTTCCTCATAATCTATGCCTTCTTGTTGTGAGTAACCTATGAAAACAAGTCTACCTTGTTTCTCACAACTTCTCCTTGTTCATTCATCTTTTTCTTGAATACTCTCTTGGTTCCTATCGCATTATTGTCTTTAGGTCTAGGAACTAACTCCCATGTCTCATTCTTCTTAGTTTGATCCAATTCTTCTTTCATTTCTTGAATCCAATGATCATCTTTACAAACTTCATCTGTGCTTTTAGGTTCCACTTGAGAAATTAGACACAATTCCTCATTCACTTTGTTCCTTGTCATCACACCTTTATCTCTACTCCCAATTATCTACTCAAGAGGGTGATTCTTTGTCATATTTCTATTAGAGGTAGGAGTCAAAATCTCAACTCTTATCTCATCTCTAGGTTCAGGCCTCTGCTCTTCTATATGCTCAACAAATAGCACATCATTCTACAAGTCATTATTAGTCTCAAAGAAAACTTTTTCACTCTTTCTAACAATTCCAAAATTATCCTCTTCTTCATCATAATTATATTCTACCATCTTTTCTTTAGTACCAAACTTTTCATCAATTCTTACATTTGTGCTTTCAATTATGTCTTAGTTCTATAGTTAAAACATCTGTATGCCTTGCTCTTTAATGAGTAGCGAAGAAGCATATTGTCATCTCTTTTAGGATTGAACTTACCAATGTCATCATCTCTCTTAATGTAACATTTGTTCCCAAATATTCTAAAATATTTGACTGCTGGTGAATGACCAAACCATAACTCATAAGGTATCTTGCTCATACCTTGTCTAATCACACTTTGTTTAGAGTGTACACTGTTTTATTAACCTCTTCTCTCCAAAATGTCTTTTAGATATCATTCTCAAATAACATTTCTCTAGCTTCTTCTAGTACTGATTTATTTCTCCTTTCAACAATCTCCTTCTGCTCAGGTGTTCTAGGTGCAAATAGTTGTCTTTAAATTCCATTCTCCTCAAAAAATAGGTTAAACTTTCTAGAGGTAAATTCTCCTCCTCTATTTGATCTCATACGCTTTATCTTAACACCAAATTCATTCTCAACTATATTCTTACATATCTTAAACTTCTCAAAAGCTTTAGATTTTTCTTTAAGAAATGCTACCCACATCATTCTAGTGAGATCATCAGCAAAATTCATAAAGTACCTTTCACCATAGAATCCTCTTTTTCTTGAAAGACTACTCAGATCTATGTGAATGATCTCCAACTTCTATGTGGTAGTAAACTTCTTGCTAGGAAAAGACACTTTCTTTGGCTTAGCCAAAATGCATTCTTTGCACACAACATTAGTAGGCTTTCTTATCTTGGGCAAGTCTCTAACTACAAACACCCTACTAACTTTCACAATATTATCAAAGTTTATGTGATAGAAACTCCTATTCTATAACCAACTATTATCAATTTTTGCAACCAAACATGTCATTTAAGTAGGATTCAACTAAAATACATTATCTTTGGATCTAGTTCCAATTCCAATCATCTTACCATCCTTATCCTTGATCATGCAGGTCTTCTTTGTGAACTGGAAGTCAAATCCCCTATCCACCAACTGTCCAACACTCAGAAATTATGTTTCAAACCATCAATGGAATAAACATTGACAATTTTAGTCCTTGCATCTAAAGCAATGTATCCAATCCCTGTAATATGACAAGCTACATTGTTACCAACCCTAAAAATACCTCCATCATAGTTTTTCAACTAAACAAATTTATTCATAGCACCAATCATGTGATGTGAACAAACATTTTCAATTATCCAATCTAGCTTATTTTCAACCTGGGAAACTAAAGTTCTTTCATCTCTAATTTCTCTATCTAGATCATCCTCCTTGATAGCCACAAATTCTAATCCGTCATCACTTTCACTCTGACCTCTTTCATCAGATTCTTCATCCTCATTAGCATACAAACAATTTTTATCTCTATCTCTTCTAGGCTTAAACTTTCCCTTATATCGTTTCTATCTTTTAGGACATTTAGATGCATAATGACCAAATTCATCACAAGTCCAAAATTTAAAGATTTTCTTACCATCTTTCTCTCTTCTTACCAGAAAGGCTATTCCTTCCTCAATCTTCTTATCTTCATCAGATATGTTGCTACCAGCAAAATCTTCTCTTGTGCTTGCACTCCTTGGCAGATTAGGTTGAATGTTCATAGCACTAAAAGTTGTCTCAACTCTGGCTAGTTTTCCAAACTATCTTAGTTCTACTTCTATAGACTCTAATCTTCTAAGAAACATTTCCTTTGTGAAATCTTTAGAGCAGGGCATTACTAGTTGAATCATCTAAGCTATTTTCTTGAATGATGGCATCAATCTTTTGAAGATCTTCCATATAACTTCATCATCTTCTTTAGTTCCACCAAGAGACTGAATTTCTACAACAATTTTTGATATTCTACCAACATAACTTCTCATATATTCATCTTTCATCATCTTACCATCTTGAAATGTGAAAATCCAATTTTTCAATCTCATTCCTTTTGTATGATCATCACTTTCAAAAGTAACTTCTAATGCTTTCCAAATTTCATAAGATGTTTGAAGTGATTTTACTTGATTGTATTCATTATCTGGAAGAGCTTATAGTAGGGCTTCTCTAGCTCTCATGTTACACATGAACATATCTCTTTCTCCCTCACTGCATTCCTCGAGCTTTCCTTCATCGACAATTGTCTTGGATTTTTCCAAAAGATAATATCCTGGACCCATGCTCAATAGATGAGTCTTCATCTTTTCCTTCCAACTATCATAGTTGGCCCTATCAAATGTTGGACCATCCTTCCTTAACATATTCATTATCAATCTCCCAAAGCTATTAAGCTTACCCTTCAAAGACCTAACACTCTAATACTAATTGTTAGAATGGTTCACTGATATAACTGAGAGGGGGGGGAGGGGGGGTGTGAATCGATTATCCAATTATTATCATAAACATCAACCTTAAACAAACTTAACCATATGAGTAATATAAACTAAAACCACAACAAGATACTCATACACAATTTACACCAGATATGTTAACTAGGCAAACCCTTGATAAAGGGGAAAACCTTGGTGGGGATGACACCCATGAGATGATGTACTAATATAAATATTCCTTGTTAGAGGATATACCTTGTTAGGAGTCTGTTATAACATTCATTACATATGAGTCCCTAGTAGGAGACTTTGAATCCCTATTAGGAGACCCCAATGTAGTTAGCAATTGTATCAACCCTATTAGTAGACATTGAATCCCTATTAGGAGTTATGGAAGACAGTTGAACCCACTGCCCAAATAGCTTTGAGGTTAAGACCAATGAACCCACTATCCAAATGATCTTTGTATTATTCCTTGTAAAATAAGAGAAATGAATTGTGCTTGCTTCTTATATCTTTGTCATGTCAGCTAGACTTCTACTCCTTTAGATCTTGTAACCAGATCTCACATCCAATAATCCCTTGGATCACATACTCGCATTCAGTAAGCATTCGGCTCCTTTTCACACTTCATAATTTACTTCACATCCAACTTGATACAAGTACATCTAATAATCAAGGAAAGCAACTTTCCTTTATACCATATCTTTATAATAATTCCTTGAGTTAGCCTTGAGGCTTTCCCAATTAATTATAATAAGATAATTAATTAAATTATAATTATAATAGCACTATCAAATCATAGTCTATACAAAACTTAACACATGCAAAACCAGGGATTTTGCACTCATTGATGTCACCACATGACTATCCTCTATCACTAAGTGACTGCCCACTTCTTCATTACATCTCAAATGTAAGATAGCAATTAAACATCAAAACAATGTTCTTTAATACTCTATTTTTAGACTTCTCTTTCTAAATTAGGTACAACTATCATACACTGACTTAGAATTTATGCACTTAACCACATCATTGGGACATAGTCTTGAACATATCCTCAACTTTGCATCATCAGAAAATCAAACCATTGTCTGTACCAGTAATATTTCTGATTGTTGTTCTCCTAGTCTTTACTAAAACCATGCTATATTGACATAAATGACAAGTACAGTCATGAATGCAACATATCAATACTCATCAATGCTTAGGATACTCCCATAATGTAGTATCATCAGCATTCATACTAACATTCTATTGTAGCTCTAGTTGTCGAGCCACCTACTACAGTTGTTAAGGATATATCAGAGGGAACATATCTCCTCTTAGATGATAGATTCAACACACCTATTATCCCACCTCCATTGGAGATTCTATTTTTTGATTCTCATGCATTTTCCTTTGAGCATGAACTAGGACTTCCACCTCCACCTTACATTCAAGGGTTTTACCCTCCTTATCCACTACCTTTGTTTCTTTCATATTAGAACCACATTGGTATGTTCATCAACATAGGAGTTATGTCATTCTGGGGGGGCTATGGAGTCTTAAGCCTCTATTATGAGGGGTTTCATTGTATTTATGGTCTTGAGAGAGTCTCTTGAGATATTTCATTTGTGCATCATTTTCTATCTCTTTTTGGATTAGGGTTTTTCTCACTGGGTTTTCTCTATTTCTTTGTTTTATGAAGATTTGGTTTTAATTGGGTACCTCATCAAGCCTTGTTGTCATGACCCAACTTTTGCTTTCAACATTGCAATTTTCTTGTTTTTTCATGTATTGTTTGTAGCTGCATTGTTGCTCATCTTTTAAGGGAGTGTTAGAGTAAATGGTTAATGTAATTTCATTTATTAAATTACCTTTACTCCCTTCTTAAAATTTCCCTTTAAGCACTTGCATTTCTATTTGATAATTAATTAGTAATTATAAAATGTCATTTTACCTCTTAGGGTTTCCCTTTTAGGTTTTCAATCTCCTTCTATAAGGATTGATCATTTCTAAATTTCATTTTATCTTTTCAGTCTAATAACATAATCTTCCATATTTTTAGATAAAAACCCTTACCTCTATGACAGGTTCTTGCATGTAGGTGTTCTTTGGGTTTTGTGGATTTGTATTGCTCAAATCCTTCAATTTTCACATTTTTTTATTCTTGTTTGAATGCATCAAACAACTCACTTTTTTCTATATCAATGAAATGTTTTGGATGTGAAATCTTTCTACCCATCTTTTCATCTCTTATTTGTACAATTTCCCTTTTATTAGATAAAACATGAGTGGCCAGTCCAATATTCAATTACACATCTTCTTACATATTCAAAAATTATGTCGTTTTGAAGAGGTTTACAAAAAGTGACCCAATTCTCTTCAATACTTTCATCTAACATGTTTCTCCTTCAAATATACCTTTGAACGGTTCTTCTTGAAACATAAGTAAACCATAAATTGCTTCAACTTGTTTTTTACATGTCAACCTCTTGTTAGAAATCATAGTCATCAATGCCTTACGTGCATCAACTAAATCAACTCCTTGACGTTTACTCTTGACAACATTCAAAGCGTCAAGCATATTTTCAAGTACTACTTTGTTTGCTTGACCTCTGATGTTTTATTATTTTTGACACCCAACAACTCCAGAATTGGTGTCATTTCTATTTTTCTAGATAATCTTAGAAATAATTATGCTTTTCCTATCAAAGATTTATTCTTAAAATATTCTTCCCATATTTTCCTAAGATGAAATTTTCTTGTGCTATCAAGTACCATGTCTTCGGATAAAACTTAATTAAAAAGAGAACCTTCATTCAATTCCGTCAAATGTTTCATGGCAAAAAAAATTTGATTACTGGTGCCAACATCTTCCTAATCTTGACTTGTACTCTCTTTAACATTAAGAGGTGCCTCTTCATCTTCAACAACTTGTCAAGAATGTTCTACATGTCCTTTCATTTTTTCATTCCCCTTTCAATCACATTTCCTTACTCTTTTTTTTTTTACTTCCCATTATGCTTGAAATATTCAAATAAATTTCTTCAATACTCCTTAATAACAAAAATTGTTTTTCCATTATCTTGTCCCAAAGCCCCAATTAAGTAACCAAACAATAAGTAGAAGCAAATTACTTGATTAATTTTCTTTCAAAATGATTTTTTTCATCCCTCATTTATATGAGCAACTAGCACCTATGTGACCATGCAAGGCTAGACCCATTGTAACGCCCTACTTGAGAACCCAAATATTATAATTAAATCATATACCAAATAAATCGCATAGCCAAATCTACATAAAAGAAACATTACCAAAAATGACTAAAACTCAAAATTAAACAACACAAGTAAAGATAAACTCATGGGTTTCAAAAGGGTGGAAATTCAAATACGTGTCCTCCTTCTCAGGACAAGTAATTAGGCTATAGATGGGATTGGACCTAAACATCATCTCTCCATTCTTAACATTGAGTTATTGTGATAGGGCAAGCTCATCTTGACAATTCAGGGAAGTCGATGCCCAATATCTTCAACCTAAATAAAAGATGAATGTATGTACATATGCATATATATCTAAGCTAAACAAATAATGATGGGGTGTGGTACATTGTGTAGATTCTGACTAGCAGGTGACTACAACTCCTTCCCTCAATCATATCAGGCACATCAAACATAAATATAAAACTCTCACACACACCATATACATGCAAGTATGGGGTACTTGTATAATAGTAAATCCTAAATATAAATAACATCATATCGTAATATTAACATCTCATCATCATGAGGACACAATAAACATATTTTTAAGACATGCCATATGACATCATCATTAAAGTAATTTCATTAACTAACTAAGAGCAATTAAAGCATCATCATTGCAAGTAGGAAATTGTTACAACTTGACATAATCAATTACTCAGCATATCAAAGTATGCATTTCAAATATCAATTAAGGGCTAACACGTCTATAGAAGAGGCATATAGAACTTTGACAACTTGGTCTACAATGATAGAAAATGAGGGGTATTACATCCTCCTCCCCTTAAAATGGGCTTAGTCCTAAAAGCCGACTATCACTACTAGGATAACAAAGATAAAATATAAAATCAAAAAATAACATTTGAAATGCCATGTGTTATGAATCCAATTTTTATTTTCATAGTTCTATTGTTTCCAATTTTTTTGTTTATATTTTCTATTGATAAATCTTGTTGTTTAATCTTGTTTCAAGTTTTACTACTTGTCAACTGATGGCACACAATATGCCGAGAGTTCCCAATGTTGAAACTCAAGCTTTGATACTAGATGTAATGCCTCGCTTGAGAACCTAAATATTATAATTAAATAATTTACCAAATAAATCAAATAGCCAAATCCACACAAAATCAACATTACCAAAATTGACTAAACTCAAAATTAAACAACACGTGCAAAGATAAACTCATGGGTTTAAAAAGGGTGGAAACTGGAAAGTCAAATACATGTTATCCATCATAGGACAAGTAATTAGGCTATTATTGGGGTTGGCCCTAGACATTGTATCCATATTCTTACCATTGAATTATTAAGATAGAGCACATTCATCTTGGCAATTTAGGGAAGTTGACACCTATTACCTGCAACTTGCATAAAAGACTAATACATGTTCATGTGCATATATATATATATATATAAGCTTAATAGGAAATGGTGGGGAGTGGTACGTCATGAAGATCTTGACTAGCAGGTGACTAAGATTCTCTACCTCACCAATATTAGGCACATCAAACATAAATGTAAAACTCACACACAAACACACACCATACACATGCAAGTATGGGGTAAGTATCATAGTAAATCCTAAATATATAACATTATATTCTAACATGAACATCTCATCATCATGAGGACATAATAAATATCTTTCTAAGACACACCATATGACATCATCATAAAAATTATTTCATTAACATTGAACTAAGAGCAATTAAAGAATCATCATTGCAAGTAGGAAACTGTTACGGCCTAACATAATCAATTACTCAACATATCAAAGTATTGCATTTCAAATATCAATTAAGGGCTAATACATCTATAGAATATTTGTATAGAACTTTAAAAACTAAGTATACAATGATAGAAAGGGAGGGGTATTACATTGATCATACATTGGCTTAGCAGAGGGGTACTTGACTGAGTGGGACTCAATTGAGTCCCCTAATAAGGCTTGCCATGTGGCGCCACATCAACCAAATATGTGTTTTATTGAAATTATGGAATTTAAGGTATTAGGATTAACCACAGACATAAATAACATTTACATGCAAATATAACCAATATTAGTAAATAATAAATCGCATAGAAGAGAACACAAGACACGAGGATTTAACATGGTTCACCCAATCCGTAGGCTATGTCCACCAACAACAAGTCCAATAGTATTATTATCTAGTGATTACAATCTATAATCCCTAACATCTCAATACTATTGCAAGAAGCTACAATCTCATCACACATTATGAAATCCCTAACCCTAAAGAATTTTATACAAGATCTTATCACTTAAAAAATTAGGCCTAAAATAAGTCATGCAATAGAAAAATAACAATTGACATCTTTTACAATAGTATAGTCATTTTTTTCTTCAAAGGCATTGTCCCTGAAAACCCCTATAGGGGCATAGCCTCTCAACGCCACCTTGTACTGCGATAGTGAGCGCACCTAGGGTGCTACACTAAGACCCCACAAGGGGTGCTATCCCTTGATCCCATATTTGGCAGCAATGCCCCCAAGCCACCAGAGAAATAATCTATGAGAAATTATTTCAAATAAACTTTTCAGTCTGATTAGGCTCCACATTACAACAATCTCCCACTTAGATACTTATTAGACTCCATAATAATAACCTCCCACTTGGAGACTAATCATAGCACCATTAAACCTGTATCTCCCACTAGAATATCAAACCACCCTAGACTCTATTGTTTTTTTATTCTATTCATTCTAGAAGACCAACTGAAGCTGAAGAGGACTTCAATTTCTCCCTTGTTAGTGCCTTGGTAAACATATATGTTGGATTATCATCTGTATTTATCTTCTCCCACTTTAATTGTATGTCATCCAAAAATGATTGAATGAAATGGTGCTAGAATTGAATGTATTTTTTCTTTGAATGTAGATCAAAATTATTTGTAAGATGAATGACACTTTGGCTATCTATAACAAATAATTAGCCCTCTTGTGGGTGTCCCAATTCTTCCATGAAGAACTGAAGCCATATCATCTCCTTGGTTGCCTCTGTAGAGCAACATACTTTATCCCTATAGTGGATAAGGCATTCACCTTCTATAACCTAGAAACCTAGTTCATTTTTGCTCCACCATCAGCAAATACATAACCTGTAGTACTCTGCCTGGTATCAATATCTCATGCCAAATCTAAGTCAACATAGCCCTGTAAATTAGTAGTAGAGCACCCAAAATGTAAACATTTATTGGATGTTCCTCTCACATATCTGAGAATCCATTTGAATGCATTCAAATGCTCAATTCTAGGATGACTCATATATCTGCTAACAACTCCCACTACATGTGCAATATCTAACCTCGTACATACCATAGCATAGATCAAGCTTCCTACAACTGAAGCATTAGGTACCTTTCACATCTTATCCTCCTCTTCTTGTGTCTTTGGACACATCTCCTTAGTCAACTTCAAATGACTAGGTAAAGGTGTGTTGATAGCTTTGGCATTCTCCATAGCGAAATGTTGCAACACCTTCTCAATATAATCAGCCTGAGATAATGTCAATTTTTTGTTCTTCCTATCTCTTCATATTTTCATGCCAAGGATTTTTTTTTTCCCCCAAATCCTTCAAAGAAAATGCATGCGCTAACTATTATTTTAACCCCTTAATGTGATAAATGTTACACCCAACTACAAGCATATCGTCAACATATAAACATAAAATAATGTAGTTGTCATCATCTAGCCTCTTAAAATAAACACAATGATACGAATGACACCTATTGTATCCATGCTCATGTATAAAACTATCAAATTTTAGATACCATTTCCAAGGTGTTTTCTTTAAGTCAAATAAACTTTTATGCAATCTGCACACTAAGTTATCCTTATCTTTGACCTCAAATCCCTGTGATTGTGCCATACATATATCTTTACCCAAATCACCATGAAGAAAGGTTATTTTAACATCAAACTACTCCAAATGAAAATCTTTAGTAGCCACAATACTTAAAACAATACAAATAAAACTCCTCTTAACAACATGAGAAAATATCTCATCAAAGTCAATGCCCTTTTCTGGGCAAATCCTTTTACCACTAATCTAACCTTAAATATTTTCTTACCTCCATCCTCTTCTTTCAACCTATAAAGTCCTTATTTTGTAAAGCCCTTTTACATGCAAGCAAGTTGCATAAAGGCCATGACTGATTTTTTAGCAAGGAGTCCATTTCTTCCTTCAGTATAGAATCTCACTAAATCTTCGTATCCACCTGCACAGCTTCATCATAACATTTTAGTTCACCAGCATCTATTAATAAAATAGAATACAAAGAGGGAGAAAATTTGTCTAGGGGTCTACTCAGTCTTGTTGACCATCTAACATTCATTGGGGTGTGTGGTATTTGTTGTTGTGGTTGTTGCAGAGCATGAAGAACTGTTGGAACATCTTCCTTTTGAGTATCATCTACCACTACATAATCATTTTATTTCTTCTCATGTTGCTGCAACAAATATTTATACAACACTTTCTCATTGAATATGACATCCCTACTTACAATTTTATGATTTTCAAAATCCCAAAGCCTACAACCAAATTCATCAATGCCATATCCAAAAAAGATACATTACTTTGACTTAGCTTCAACTTGGTTCTATTTTCAGAATCCATATGTGCAAATGCTTCACAACCGAAGGTTTTGAGAAAATAATAACTCACCTTATTTCCAATCCATGCTTCCTCTGGAATACCACAGCCCAAAGGAGTAGAGGGACCTCTATTAATCAACTATACAATAGTAGTGATTGTCTCTTTTCAAATATTCAAAGGCAGCCCAAAATGCAACCTTGTACTCCTTTCATGCTCCATTATTGTCATGTTCATGTGTTTAGCCACTCTATTTTCCTATGGAGTCCTTGGAATAGTTTTCTATCTACAAATAGCATTAGTGGAGCAATACTTTCCAAATTCATAACTACAATACTCACCACCATTATTAGATCAGAGACATTCTAATCTCTTACCTATCTCATTTTCAACGAAGCATTTCTATTTCTTAAAAAGTTGAAATACATAATATTTATGTCTAAAGAAATAAGCCTATACTTTTCAAGTTGCATCATTAATAAATGTAACATAATAATGAGAGCCACCAAGGGAAGATACCTGAGCTAGTCCGCATACATCTGTATGCACAAGCTTTAATTTCTCATTTTTAATTTTCCTCCCACTCTTCAAAAAAATTGCTCTCTTTTGTTTTCCATACAACTTTCATAGAAATCCATGCGAACACATTTCAGACCTAATTAAACTTTCTTTGAATGAAGTAATTTCATATCTTTCTCACTCATTTGCCCAAGTCAACATTGTGCCATAACACTATATCAGAATCTACAACAACATGTTCTCCCCACTCAACTGAAGCAACTATTCCTAAACATTCATTTTTATTTAAAATAATTAAAGTAGAAGGAACAGTATAACCTGTACAAAGATATAAGGTGGCTACTTTCACACCTTTTTCTACTACAAGGGAACCTATAATAATTTGGTATAACTCTGATACCATGTGAGAATTTTTCTTAGGGCAAAATCACCTAAGATCAAGAAACTCAAGCACAAGCACAATAGTAGACCAACAAGGTATGATCAGAATAACAATATCCAAAATTGATTTATCGTCATTCAATGTTTAGTACATACACACTAGGAGTGCTTGTACATAAAGGCCTCTAGAATGCTTCTAGAATGCCTAGGAATCAACATACTGATAAGTCTAACAACCAAGCACATGTCCACCAGGAGTGGATTATCCTCCATTAAACATAAGAGTTAGTGCGATGGTGAGAGGATAAGCCTACAAAGGTGTAGTACACAAAATTATGTTGTAGATACCATGTGCTAAATTAAGAGTGCATATAACTGTGTTGTCTACATGACAACTCAGTTAATTATGCAAACTCCAGTGTTGTAGACACCATGTGTTGAATTAAAGTTGCTTACTTTTGTGTTGTCAACATGACAACTCATAAAAGTACGCAAACTCCTTGGTGTCAAACTAATAAATAATAAAATAATGCATTGACCTAAGTAGACTTAAGTAAGTGTAAATAGTGAATAATTATTTACACCAACACCCCCCCTTAAGTGCAACTTAGGTGAATGCACTTAAGCTTAAGAAAGCTAGGATGAAAATGCATGATGGGTCCCAACTACTAGGCCATGTTAGGTACCCATGTACAAAATGCAATGAAATCTCTCATAAAGCAAAGAAAGAGGGAAAAACTCTTCCTTAAAAAGAGAGATGAAAAAACAAGATGCATGGATGGATGGAGTAATCAAGACCCCCCCCCCCCCCATTACGACATACATAAAGTATAGAAAAGAGAAGGACAAAACCCCATAAGAGAAAAAAGTCCAAACCTATAAATGAGAAGAAAAAGGAGATAAGATAGTCACCCCCCCCCAAATGTAGAGTGTCGATTAGTGATAGTTGCTCCAATGTAGAAGTTGATCCATGACTGCTAAATAATGTTCCTCCCCTTTGGAAGAAATATTGGTGGAGCTCAAAGTGAGATGCTTCCCCTATGTGTAGAAAGAATCCCAAAGATGAATGGTGTCTTAGAAACCTGCTCAACTATCCTTGTGTCGATGCTAATGGTCACCCCTTCCAACACTACTAAAAAGAATGAGTGTAGTTCTTGCAAGGATGGATGTAGAACCTATTCCATAGAACCATTTGTCTCCTCAAATGATAAAGATACCTCCTGCAACTATTGTACATAAGGATCCACAATCATATCAACCTGTGAAGATGAATCATGTAGAGAACGAACAAGAGGGTCAGAGTGAGCCCTCATGACAACTGAAGAAGATTGTTATTCATCAAAGAGAAGATGTAGATCATCAAAGATGTCTCCCAAATTTTTTATGTGTGACTCCATGAGCAAACCTTGAATATTTTTCAAGAAGTCATTTGCTGATGCTGGAACTAAAAGACAAGGTGTACCCTTTGTGCTAAAGTACATGCACATATCACTGCGGCAATGGATGAAGTATTCACCTCAACAAAGAGAAGATGAATATCATCAATGATGTCTCCCACATCTTCAATGTGAGACTCCACAAACAGACCTACAATATCTAGAAGGAAGTTGTCCCATGAAGTTGAAGTAGGAAGACATGGTAAATCCTATTGCACTAAATCAAAAGTGTCTGTGGCTGAAACTGGATTAGTAGTAGCAACAAAAACATCAGGAGGTATGATCTCATCTAGAGAGGATGCAGCTATAGCTGGAGGTAAAAGATCTTTTAGGAATGGAGGAATGTGTGGATCTCCATACATCTCCCAAAGATAGATCAAAATATCATATAAATCAGTTGACTTCATGTCATCAAGTGAATCCATAACCTCCATATCCATATGTAGAATGAGGGCACGACAAATGATGGAGCCAGTGTCACCATTGTATGAAAGTCCTTTTGCATATGGCAATGCATTATGCTAACTAAGATAAGTGAGAACCAATTGACTTCACTACGTATAGTTTTGTTTTGTCAAGGTAATTAAATATTCCTCATCCATGATGTACTAATCAATGTACCCCCCAAAATGCAAAAAAAAACAATCAACACCCCCCCCCCCCCCCCCAATGTATGATTTGAGCACTTTATAGGTAGTGTGTGTATAATAGGCCACTTGTCAAAATGTACAAAGTGGACTTTTGATTTTTTAGGTTACAACTACCTTTTGAGGTTCAAATCTGGCACTAAGCATTGTAGCTCAGATGTACAACAATTTTGAAGCAATACAATGCAAAGAAAGGACCTATTTCTAAAAGTGGTATTTTTGTCCACACAAGCCTATAATCTGATTATAGATCTAGAAAGTAGACTAAAAATTATTCACTTTCAAAAAAAGGAACTTGATTATGTGTCTAGATGAGCCCATACAAAGCATTTGAGTTTGCAAAAATTGGGATTTGCGACATGGAGAAAATTTCAAGAATAGAGTTATCAAACATCCTACACCAATGTGAAGATCACGAAATTCTACCTCAAAACAAAAAAAAATTTCGCAAAAAGGAGTTCGTATGAGGGAGATATCATTATTTGAAAATCACCTCTATAATTATTTTTCTAAATCGCTGCCATCACACCTCCAAAAATCAATCGATTCTAGATTTCACTTCAGCTGTCTGATTTTGGTGAAACATAAGTCAATTTGGGTGTTTTTTGATCTTTTGAATATGATGCCAATATTTGATTGGCACTAGCAAGCTCCAACCTTCACCTACAAAAAAAATTTCTAGACAAAATATGCAAATCCAAAAAATAATATAAAAAAATTGTAGAGATTGGAATAATAAAATATATAGATCTGAAATTATCATATTGTACTTGCAAATTGGGCCTTCGGGTGCCAATTTGCAAAAAAAAATTTGCCTCAAATTTGACTATGGCCCAACATAGACATATTTATAGTCAAATTTCCATGAATCGATGTTTCAGACACAATGGCAAGGTTCGCTTGGGCTCTAGATTCTCTCAATAACTACAATGCTCTGGATCTAGATCAAGGTCCTCCAAGAGGTAAAGCAAGAAAATGGTCTCAAATGGCTATGTGAAGAGAAATTCCCTAAACTTTGATACCATGTGAGAATTTGGTATAGCTTCAATACCATTTAAGAATTTTCCTTAGGGAAAATTCACCCAAGATCAAAGAACTCAAGCACAAGCACAACAGTAGACCAACAAGGCATGATCAGAATAACAATATCCAAAATTGATTTATTGTCATTCAATGTTCAGTACATACACACTAGGAGTGCCTGTATATAAAGGCCTCTAGAATGTCTAGGAATTAGCATACTAATAAGTCTAACAACTAAGCACATGTCCACCAGGAGTCGATTATCCTCCATTAAGCACAAGAGTTAGTGCAATGATAAGAGGATAAGCCTGCAAAGGTGTAGTATGCAAAATTATGTTGTAGACACCATGTGCTAAAGTAAGAGTGCATATAACTGTATTGTCTACATGACAACTTAGTTAATTATGCAAACGCTAGTTTTGTAGACACCATGTGCTAAATTAGAGTTGCTTACTTCTATGTTGTCAACATGAAAACTCATAAAAGTATGCAAAATCCTAGGTGTCAAACTAATAAATAATAAAATAATGCATTGACCTAAGTAAACTTAAGTAACTGTAAATAGAAAATAATTATTTACACTAACATAACCTTTTGAAGCCTTCCAACTTTTATCATTAAAAGTAACTACACAACCCTCATCATCAAGTTTCCCTACTGAAATTAAATTCCTACTCACCCTTGTAACATATCTTACCTCATGATGTAGCCAATGATTCTCATTCTGTAACTTAACCTTAGCTTTTCCTTTTCCAACAATTTGAAAGGGTTCATTATCCCCCCAAATAAACAAGCCCAAAATCCCCTTGGACATAATCAATAAAATAACCTCTATGGGGTGTAGATCTAAAACCTAAGAATCATCAACACTTTCTAAAGAAAGAATCAAACTGTCTTCTTCAGATTTGTTACTTACCACATTTGCCTCCTTGTTCCCTTCTAGTTTATCTCTTTCATTGTTCTTTCAAGTCAAAAAATCTTTCTTCTTATGACCTGGTTTCCCACAGTACTAGCAATCTCTTGGTCCTCTCGATTGAGACCTCTTCCCTATTGATTTTTCTTTTGATTTCCCAGGATTTCCATAATTGCTTCCTCTCTCAGTCATTCTACCTTAGCTTTGAGTGTTCATAAAACTTTCTAATGTAGATCCACATGTGGTTTTCCTACAAGTTTCCTCACTTAGAATAACACCAATCACATCATCAAATTCTAGGGTATTAAATCCAAAAACACAATTATCACAACCATTACCAAGTCATTCCAACTTTCAAGCAAAGAACACAAAATCAAGAGAGCCATAATAACATAATTGAAATTAACATTTATAGAAGATAATTGAATAGTAACTATATTAAACTCATTTAAATGATCTGCAACAAATTCACTTTTTGTCATCTTCATATTAAATAAATGCTTTGAATGAGAAATAGCTTGTTTAAAACAAAGGACTTTTCATATAGTTTCGCTAGGGTTTGCATCAACTCTTCCATCATCTTCAATTTTGTAATATTAAAATGTCAACAATTATGCCAGGCATAATCAAATAATTCTAAGTGCCTTTCTATCCAAGATTTCCCACCCTTCATCTGTCAGAGTTCCCTGTTTCTTGGCTTTTCCTTCTAATGGTGGCCATAAATCCTTCTGATAAAGATAGTCCTCCATTTGCATTTTTCATAACTAAAAGTTCTGCCCATTAAAATTCTCAACCTTCAGCTTACCCTCCTCTTCCATCACTCTCACTCAACCATAAGACTCTCACTCAGCTTTGAGACCTTCCTACAAAGGATGGCTAAAAAAGGATGACAATATAAGATAAAAAAGTGATGAAAGTCTAGCCCAAAATACTACTTGCTAGGATTAACTACATATAGAAATAACAGTCACATGCAAATATAACCAATATCAAATAATAATAAATCACACATAAGAGAACACAAGACACATGGATTTAACGTTGTTC
>CM053789.1:179846995-179859495 GCA_028749045.1 Cupressus sempervirens | reverse complement strand
CTTTAGTCTCCCTCCAGCTATTCTTGAGCACAAGCGGTAGCAAGTTGAAGGATCGCCTGTGTAGTTAGTTAATGTTGTCCATTAGTCACATGAGTGATCTTGCCTTGTGTAAAATAATGGTTGCTCTTTACGGGGGGCAGCTATGATGTGTAAATTTTGTGGGTGTGTAATCAAAGTACTACTGATCAATGTTCATGCTTTCTCAAGGTCATGGAGGAAGAGGTGGGTGAATGGGGTATTTACAGTCCCAGTCCGTAGTAATAATATATATGAGTTTTGCCATTAAAAAAAAAAAGAGAAAGCAAAGGAAGTTGTTATGGCCAGATTTATCTCCGTGCTCGATTCCAAAGTTTTCTCTCAGTTTTTGAGGGCCTCCAAAAATAGACAGGTAAGGCTTTAGATTTCCATAAATTTCCTCCTAATTTTCTAAGTCTCTATGCAAAATGAAAGGTTTTTTTAATTTAATTTGTTTTGTTTGTGATTTACAGGAGAGAATACGGCACCGTAGTAAGAAAAATGGAATTTTTGGGAGGAAAAGTAGAGGGGAAAGAGGCAGAGGAGAAGAAGAAGAGTAGACAGAGGAGTTGGATGCCTCACCCCATTACTGCTATTATTTAACAAAGGCCCATTCTGGGGATAATCAAGATGTTCCCCACATCGGGGAAAGTAAAATGAAATACAATACTCTTCCCTCTCGTCGACTAAATTGAGCTCTCCAGATTTCATTGTTCCTCATCTGCTGAAGATACTTTCTCCACACAAGCTTTAATGTGACTTACACTGATATCAATCTCCTAATTTTGGTGAAAGCAGGACTTTCAAAAGAAGTTATTTTCCTCTCTTCTACTTAATTTAATGGTCGTAAGGTCAATTAATGGCCGCATGGCCATTCTTAGGGATTTTTTTGTCACACAATAAAATAATTTTTTTGCAACACAATAAAATATTATTTTTCGAAAGCTCATGTCATATTTCATATGAATTTATATGATTATATATATGGTAAAATATAACATTTTAGAATTTGAAAAGTAATATTAAATTGATTATTAAGAAAATTTGATTGAAAAATAAGGTTGACTATTATATATATGGGTTGAGAATTTCTTAATAAATTTTAATAATATTGAAAATTTACTTTTATGAATCTTACATTATGTGAGTATTTGTCAGATTTCTCTCCCTTATATGACAATTTAATCACTTAATCATCCATAGATGCATTGTAATCACATCTATAATTGTCTATAATAATTGTTGTCACTACATCTGTAATTTGATGGTTTTTCATATTAAGTTTTTATCTAACTCTTTAAAAGATGTGTTTGAATAAAAAATTTTAATTTAAAAGTTAAAGCTTAATTAATCAACATGTTCTATTTTTGAGTTAATAACAAAATATGTAATAGTATAAATGAGTGCGTCAAGTTGAATTGTTAGAGCAATTGAGGAAAAAGGGAGCTCTTTGATTTGAATCACAACATTAAAAATTTTATGCAATCGTGTGGGGGCATTATATTATTTGAGAAGTAATGGTGCAATATAGAGTGTTTACAAGAGAATATGATCCACTTAGTTACAAACAAAAAAGTAAAATATCAAATCTATGTTTAGGTGAGCACAAGAAATGATATTAAGAGTAAAAAAAGTAAAATGTCAATTTTGTGTTTAGGTAAGCAAAAGAAATGATATTAAGAGGTGGGAATGGAAGAGGAGAGAAAAAGGTGGATTGTCTTACCAAGTATCCAAAATAAAGAGAAACAAGTTTTTTTTTAAATGGGAATCCAAGATGTGCTAGCCATCCATTCTGGAAGTCCTACATAAAATTTGACATTATACTCCCAATCATAGAAGCAAAGGCATAATAAAGTCTCAATACCATCTTATGTTAACATGAAGTCCCCTTCGTTGGAGGTAGGCCTTGAACTTCTCTATTTAGGAGGGTTTTGTGACATGAATTTGTATGAATGGAGCTATTGGTGAGGAGTTGACCCTACTTAGCACAAGTAATGGCATGCTAATAATTGTCACAATTACCTATTCTTAAAACAATGTATTCAAAACATGGGATAGATGCATGTCTTTCAAAGATTACATATTCTTAAGATGATGGCATAACTAACATGGCACTAACAACTACTTTTTTACTAGCCATTTAAGAATATCAAAATAAATAGCATCTTAAACCCAAATGCTAATACCTAACCCTTACACTAATCCTAAATAATAAATGTACATCCTAAATGATAAACTATAAGCCCTAATAGAAAATTATGTAACAGAACATAATTAATAAAACCTAGCCTTAATAGTAATAATAAATGTTAAACCCTAATTTCAAACATAAAATTTAAATGATAAACCTAAATTTTGAACCCTAATCCTAACACTTACTATTATCTAAATTCTAATATAAATCATATCCATAACCATAATACTAACTGAGATAGATAGATAGATAGATAGAGAGAGAGAGAGGGGGGGTAAATTAGGAGAGAGTTGGGAGAAACATATAGGAGGAAGGAAAAAAATCTTAGGTAGACAAAGAGAAGGGGGAGATGAGAGAGAAGGGGAAGAGTTAGAAATATGAGATAGTGCTCAATAAGTAGGACAGTTAGGGCTAATAATAGAAAAAGGGGGTGACGGAAGGGGGAGAGTGGGACAAAAACATAGATTAATTACATAGGGACATGTGAAAAAAAAAGATTATAACAAGATGAGGAGGGAGTAAGAAACATGAAGAAGACATAGTGGGTAAACAGTGAGGATGATATGGTGTGTGTGTGTGTGTGTGTGTGTGTGTGTGAGAGAGAGAGAGAGAGAGAGAGAAATTCTTAGAGTGGGATTTCTATTGCACCAAAGTATCGCTTTATCTATGCTCAATACAACCACTCAACTTATAGTACATAGGCGGTAGTTGTCACGAATCTTGATGGGATCTTTGGACATTTTTCCAACATGTGGAACTTGTAAGAGAGAGTGGGAGAAGGGGGAGAGGGTGGCCAACATGTGGTAGAAATAAATGGAAAATAGGATCCAAGAGATGTTGAGAGGTCACAATAACTCTTATGCTAGGTTAATAAGATGCAAGAGAAGAGATAGAGCTAGAAAGAAAGAGGATACCTAGAACTTAGAAGAGAGAGAGATGGTGATGGAGGATCGAACAGGGGAGGGTCATTAGAAGGGGATGTGTACGAGAGATGGTATGGAAGAGAATAATTTAGAGAATAACTAATGTGTGTGTGTGTGTGCGAGAGGGGAGGGGGTGTGGTGGTTAGTGTGAGAGAGGGTAATTATGTAATTATATACTTTCTCTCTCAACTTCTCATCCTTTTTTTGCAACCTCATGGGAAATCAATAAGGGGAAGAGGGCATACAAAAGAGATGGAGGGGGTAGAGACATGACATAAAGCTCAAGAAAGAGGATAGTTAGGGTTTAGGATATACATAGAGAGAGAGATGCATATATAGACTCACTTATACACACCTATA
Source organism: Cupressus sempervirens (assembly GCA_028749045.1). Taxonomy (NCBI): domain Eukaryota; kingdom Viridiplantae; phylum Streptophyta; class Pinopsida; order Cupressales; family Cupressaceae; genus Cupressus; species Cupressus sempervirens. Next base: position 179,856,003 of record CM053789.1, on the reverse strand, counting down.
CACACATGCACACATTGTTAGGAATAAGGTGTCTCAACCTTGTATAATTCCTATTCTTATTATTTGTTTTGTCAATTGTATTTCTTGCAAATAATGTTGATGTGTCGACATCTTGAATTGTGTGTAAGGAGATCATGACTAAAACGGTTATGACGGATTCCTATGACACGTAAGAGCTATGTTAGGAAGATTCAATGATAGGTGAAGACATGTGGCAACTAGGATATTTGAGTATTGTACACTCTACCCCAATAGTGGGGTTTAGGGCATCACAAGTGTATTGTAACCTTGTGTTGAAGATAATACATTGTGCAGGTTTTGAAGGGGTGGGGTTGTTTTACCGAAAGGTTTTTCCCCACCAAAAAATCCTTATGTTATGTGTTACTTTCTCTGTCTATTTTCTGTATGCATGGTTGGTTGCAATATTGTTTTTTACATGATATTGAATTTGTAAGTGAAGAATATTTTAATAGGATTTGCATCATACTTTCCTTATGAGATTAGTGTAGGAAGTTGTTTCCGCACCTGAGTTTCCTTACAAGTGGTATCAGAGCTTGATCAACTTTTGATCCTAGTTGTTGGCTAGGGTTTTTTGAGCTAATCTCAAGTTGAGTGGGAGTCTTGTGCAGAGCATCCTGAATCTTATTTGTAGATTGAGATGGTGAGTTCATCATATGGAAAAATGGAGGTAGAGAAATTTAATGGCACTAATTTCGAGTTGTGGAAACTCAAGATGGAAGACATGTTGGAAGATCATGACCTATGGGAAGTGACTACAAGTGCTACAAGACCAATAGCTATAGCTCAAGCAGATTGGGATATCAAAGACCGTAAAGCTAAGGGTCTCATAAGACTCTGTTTAACCGATGCAGTCCTTCTAAATGTTCTAGATGAGAAAATTGCATATAGTTTGTGGGAAAGACTTGGGGCCGTGTATCAGGCCAAATCTTTGGTGAACAAGTTGTTCCTGAGGAAGAAGTTGTATTCTCTGTGAATGGAGGAAGGTGGATCCTTAATGGATCATTTAAATGCATTTAATCTATTGGCTGCACAGTTGACATCAGCTGGTGTCAAGTTAGAGGAGGAGGATTGTTGCTACACACTTTTGTGTTCTTTACCAGATTCATGGGACCATCTTGTGATGGCTCTGGGAAGCACATTAGTCACCTTCAAAATGGATGATGTGGTGTCTTCGTTGCTATCAGAGGAGATGCGGAGAAAGGCTTCTGTTTTGAAAAAAGAAGCCCTTGTTGTTCATGGGAGATCCACAGAAAGAGGGAAGAAAAATGACAATAAGTCTGACAATAAGGGTAGATCCAAATCCTGTGGGAAGTCAAAGACTTCCAATAAGTCCAAGGCAAAATGTTGGAACTGTAATAAGACTGGGCACTTCCGTAAAGACTATAAAGAGCCTAAGAAGAAGAAGAAAGCCTTAGATTTTGGTTCTGAAAAATCTCAAGAAGATGGCGATGCATTCATCGTAGCTTTGGTAGCCCATGTATCTGATGATGTGTGGTTGGTTGAATCGAGTGCATCTTTTCACATGACCTCTCATCGAAACTGGTTCTCAAGATATGAAGAGTTCGATGGTGGAAAGGTGTACCTGGGTGATGATTCTCACCTAAAGATAGTTGGGCGCGGAAGGGTCACTATCAAATTTCCTGATGGATGAGTAAAGGGAATCAATGGAGTTATGCACATTCCAGGTTTGGCACGAAACCTATTATCTGTAAGTATGCTGAATGATGTAGGTGTGCAAGTTGTTTTTTCTAAAGATGGATGTAAGATGATGAGAGGAGCTATGGTGCTTGCTAAGGGTACTAGGAGAGGTACTTTGTTTTAGCTTGATGCATACATTTCTCAGTGTAATAGTTCTTCTATTTCAAAGAAGAGAGCAGCTATCACTTCATCCCCACCATCTAAACGAGCAATAAAGAAGACTATGGTTAGTGGTTCTGATGGTAGTGCAACAAGTGTACCTAAGGGTGCAAACACTTTGGAAGGAAAGCTTCCTGCAGAAAAGACAATGTTGTGGCATATGAGATTTGGCCACATTGGTGAGAAGGGTCTCAGAACCCTGAAAAATAAAAATCTCGTTGAGGGGTTAAATGATTGCAATCTCGATTTTGACTTCTATGAACACTGTGTCTACGGTAAACAAAATCGTGTACAATTTTACTCTAGTTCTCACAAATCTTCTGATGTTTTGGATCTTATTCATTTTGATGTATTTGGTCCTGTAAAAGTTCCTTCAATCTCCAAGTTTGTATTTTTTGTATCTTTCATAGATGATTACAGTAGAAGGACATGGATTTATTTCCTTAGAAGTAAGACACAAGTCTTTAGTCGATTCAAGGAATTTAAAGCCCTTGTAGAGAATCAAACTAGTAAGAAGATTAAGTGTGTGAGAACTGACAATGGTGGTGAGTTTTGCTCAGCAGAGTTTGAACGGTTCTGTAAAGAACAAGGTATCGAGAGGCATAAGACAACTCCTTATACCCCAGAGAAAAATGGAGTTGCAGAGAGAATGAACAGGACACTGATGGAGAAGGCTAGGAGTATGCTTAGTGGAGCTAGTTTAGAACAAAGGTTCTAGGTCGAAGCTATGGCCACTGCTTGTTATCTAGTTAACAGATCTCCTACATCAGCCCTTGTTGGTAAGACACCCATGGAGGTGTGGTCTAGTAAGAACCCTTCAATTAGACATCTTCACATTTTTGGTTGTGAAGCTTATGCACATGTTCCAATGGAGAAAAGATCTAAGTTGGAAAACAAAGCTGTTAAATGTATTTTCATCGGGTACAGTGCTAGTGTAAAAGGATACAAGCTTTGGGATCCTGTGACTAGTAAGGTGTTGTATAACAGAAATGTTATTTTTAGAGAGCTAACATCTTCTCCTATTGTGCTACAACCAGATGAAAAAGAAAAGGAAAAAGATGTTGTTCAGTTGCCTCCTACCCCTGAGAAGACTAAACAGAGAGACCATGTTGGGTCTAATGATGAGGAGAGCTCTAGCAGCTCTGACAGTTCAGAAGAAGAGGAAGAACAACCTCAACCTCAGCCCTTGAGGACATACATGAGAGAAAGAAAGCAACCAGAAAGGTTTGGTTATTCTATGTTAGATTCCAGTTGTGCTTTTGCTTTGATTACTAACACTGATGAGCCTAGATCTATGAAAGAGGCTTTGGGCATGGAAGATACAGGTTCCTCGATTAAGGCTATGGATGATGAGATGGCTTCATTAGAGAAAAACAAAAGATGGGACCTTGTACCTTTGCCTAAAGGGAGAAAATCCGTTGGCTATAAATGGGTGTTCAAGAAGAAATTATGTGCAGATCCCAGTGTTGAAAGGTACAAAGCTAGATTGGTTGCAAAGGGGTATTCACAGGTAGAGGGAATCGATTATGGTGAAATATTCTCTCCTGTTGCAAAGTTGACATCCATTAGATTTCTGTTATCTCTTGCTACATCATATGATTTAGAGATAGAACAGATGGATGTGAAGACAGCTTTCATTCATGGTGATTTGGAGGAAGAGATTTATATGTCACAGCCTGAGCACTACATTGTTAAAGGTAAAGAATCCTTAGTTTGTAGATTAAAGAAATCTCTATATGGTTTGATGAAATCTCCTAGGATGTGGTACCTTAAGTTTGATGCCTTTGTGTTTTCAATTGGATTTGTAAGATCGAAATCAGATCATTGTGTTTATTTCAGAATTGAAAATGATCGCCTTCTTATTGTTATATTATATGTTGATGATATGTTGTTGTTTGGGAAGGGTAAGGGTATGATTTCTGATTTTAAATCTCAGTTGTCAGCACAGTTTGAGATGAAAGATCTTGGGGTAGCTAGGTACATCTTGGGTATGGAAATCAATAGAGACAGGTCTAACAAAAAACTTTGGTTGAGTCAGAGTAAGTATGTGAAGTCTGTGCTAGACAGGTTCAGTATGGCAGATTGTAGACCACTATGTGTTCCTATTCCTATGGGAACAAAGTTATTTGTAGATGATTGTCCAAAATCTCCTAGTGAGGTGGAGGACATGAGTAGAGTACCTTATGCTAGTGCAATTGGCAGTCTTATGTATGCTATCGTCTGTACTAGACCAGACATTGCCCAAGCAGTGGGAGTCCTGAGTCGATTTATGGCTAATCCTGGACGGATACATTGGGATGCAGTTAAGCGAGTATTCAGATATTTGAGGGGTACATCAGATTACTCCATATGTTATCATGGTAACTCTTCTAGATCTCCACATTCAGTTTGTATTCATGGGTTTGTGGATTCAGATTGGGCAGGTGATATTGACCGCAGGAGATCCACCAGTGCTTATGTGTTCACTATGTTTGGTGGTGCCATCAGTTGGATGAGCAAGCGACAACCTGTGGTTGCTTTGTCCACTATAGAAGCTGAGTACATGGCTACTACTCATGCTTGTAAGGAAGCCATTTGGCTTAAGAGATTGTGTTCTGATGTTGGTGTTGATGCAGAACATATTACTATTTGGTGTGACAGTCAGAGTGATATTTGCCTTGCAAAGAATCCAACTTTCCATGCTAGAACGAAGCACATTGATGTGCAATATCACTTTGTGAGAGATATGGTGGAAGATGGAAAGGTAAATTTGGAAAAGGTAGATACTATGAAAAATGTTGCAGATGCATTAACGAAACCAGTGGGCACTGAGAAGTTTAGATGGTGTTCGGAGTCTATGGGCCTTTCGGCCTATAGCTGTTAGTCCCTGTTATGTTCCCGTTTCTCTTACAAGGTGTTCAACAAGTGGGAGAATGTTAGTAATAAGGTGTCTCAACCTTGTATAATTCCTATTCTTATTATTTGTTTTGTAAATTGTATTTCTTGCAAATAATGTTGATGTGTTGACATCTTGAATTGTGTGTAAGGAGATCATGACTAAAACGGTTATGACAAATTCCTATGACATGTAAGACCTATGTTAGGAAGATTCAATGATAGGTGAAGACATGTGGCAACTAAGATATTTGAGTACTGTACACTCTACCCCAATAGTGGGGTTCGGGGCATCGCCCCCAAAAAAAATTTGGGGTTCCTATTTTCTCAGAGAATGGTAAAACCCTAATACGGTTTACCTTTGGGAGTAGCCCTAAAGTGAAGCGCATGTTATAAGCATTTTTTAGGGTTGCGAAGAGATGTGATGCGAAAAAGGTGTATTGTTGGTACTGCGAGTAGCTACTAGAGTCTTCTGTTGTCAATGTTGAACTTGCATTGCAAGTGTATTGTAACCTTGTGTTGAAGATAATACATTGTGCAAGTTCTGAAGGGGTGGGGTTGTTTTACCGAAAGGTTTTTCCCCACCGAAAAATCCTTGTGTTATGTGTCCCTTTCTCTGTCTATTTTCTATATGCATGGTTAGCTACAATATTGTTGTTTACATGATATTGACTCTGTAAGTGAAGAAGATTTTAATAGGATTTGCATCATACTTTCCTTATGAGATTAATGTAGGAAGCTGTTTCCGCACCTGAGTTTCCTTACACACATATACATAAAAAGAGAAATGGTATATGCATAGACACACATACACACATATATAATCAAGATATATATACACTAACAAAAATTGAAAATCTAATTTCTACCCTGAATTTTATATATATATATATATATATATATATATATATATATAGAGAGAGAGAGAGAGAGAGAGAGAGAGAGATGTGGGAATTAGTGAATGGATGACAATTACGGTCCAAAAGAGACATGATGAGAAGAGGGAGGGAGGAGGGGGGGAGAGAGAGAGAGAGAGAGAGAGAGAGAGAGAGAGAGAGAGAGAGAGAGAGCACTTCTTAGAGTGGGGTTTCTATTGCACTAAAGTATCAATTTCTCTATGCTCAATACAACCTCAACTTATAGTGCATAGGAGGTAGTTAAGCCCTTGTCACGAATCCTGATGGGAGCTTTGGACATTTTTCCAACATTAGAACTTGCAAGAGAGAGCAGGAGAAGGGGGAGAGGGTGACCAACATGTCATAGAAATAAATGGCAAATAGGATCCAAGAGATGGTGAGAGGTCACAATAACTCGTATGCTATGTTAATAAGAGGCAAGAGAAGAGATCAAGCTAGAAAGAAAGAGGATACCTAGAACTTAGAATAGAGAGAGACGGTGATGGAGGATAGAACAAGGGAGGGTCATTACAAGGGGGGGGCAGTTAGTGTGAGAGAGGGTAATTATGCAATTATACTTTCTCTCTCAACTTCTCATCCTTTTTTTGCAATCTCATGGGAAAGTGATAAGGGGAAGAAGGCATACAAAAGAGATGGAGGAGGTAGAGACATGAGATAGAACTCAAGAAAGAGGATAGTTAGGTTTTAGGATAAACATAGAGAGGGATGCATATATAGACTCACATATACACACCTATACACACATGCACACATATACATAGAAAGAGAAATGTTATATGCATAGACACACATATACACATATATAATCAAGATATATATACATTAACAAAAATTGAAAATCTAATTTCTACCCTAAATTTAATTTTAATTACATGAATCAAAAACATTGAATGGAGAGAGAGAGAGAGAGAGAGAGAGAGAGAGAGAGAGAGAGAGAGAGAGTCTTTTTAGTCAGTTTGAATGCATCACTAGCACTTAGAGGTAAATAGGGGTAAGAGACTGTGAGAGGTAGGAGAGGAGACTTAAAGAGATTAAGGAGGCAAGGAGGCAGAGAGATTATGTAGACATAAATGGTAATAAAGGAGAGGATATGGTAAGTAGAGGTGGAAATAGGACAATGGGAGAAATGTAGGAAGGTATGAGGTAGAAAGAGAAAATGTCCAAGGGGAGAATGATTAGGTAGAGAGAGAGAGAGAGAGAGAGAGAGAGAGAGAGAGAGAGAGAGAGAGAGAGAGAGAGAGAGATGTGGTAATTAGTAGATGGATGATAGTTACGATCCAAAAGAGATGGAGACGTGATGAGAAGAGTGAGGGAGGGGGGAAGAGAGAGAGATGGAGACATGATGAAAAGAGAGAGAGAGAGAGAGAGAGAGAGAGAGAGAGAGAGAGAGAGAGAGAGAGAGAGTGTGTGTGTGTGTGTGTGTGTGTGTGCGTGCGTGCGCCTAGAGGTTGAGAGACATGGGCTAGGGATAGATGGTAATCAAGAGGAATAGATGGTGAGAGGGGGAGGGATATAAGAGAAAGAGGGAATGGTAGAGGGAATAGGGGAGAGATGGGGTAAATATAACAATTAGGGAATGTGATAGATGGACATGGTAATGAAGGAAGGAAGAGAGGATAATAGTGATAAGGGGGTGGATGGGGGTTGGGGGGCATTAAATAGGAGAAGATATGTTGAGAAGAGGGTGGGGAGAGAGGGAAAGAGAGTAATTATGGGGGGAGATATATGTATTATATGTTTGGGAAAGAGAGATGTCTGAGAGAGAGAGTAAGAGACATGATGTAAAGATATCTAAGGTATTTAGGGGGAAGCAATCCCTAGAGGAGCAGGGATATGGAAGAAAGATAAAAGGGGGAGTGGGGAGAGATAGAGGTAAATATAGAAAGAGGATAATTTAGGCCCGAGAGAGAGCGAGTGGGGGGTGGATGAGGGTAAGGCATGAGGTAGGCTTAATATGAAGGATGAGAGATAAACAAACATGTGAGAGTTTTTGAAACTTTAATTTAATGAATAATACACAAACCATGTATTATAGAAGTTGAAGCCTTAATAACTGTCTAACTCTTCATTTCCTTAAAAAAGTCCCACTACGACCTTTTCTCTATCGCAAATAATAATCTAGCTTTAAGAATAAAACTTAAGCAAACACTAATTCAAATGAAAACTATAATTTCAATACAAAGTTTAATTCTAATTAGTTCAATAAAAAATAAAATTGATTGTATTAATAATTACATAGGTGGTGATTTATTTATTTTTTCAAAGGGAATCTATTTCATTAAGCATATTTTTGAAGTGAGCATATAAAATCTATAATGTACCATAAAATATTATATATAATATTAATTATTTATTCTTGTAAATTAATAAATCATAATAATATTAAACATTTTTTTATAACGAATTATAATTTTAAAAATAATGTGTTTCAATTTGCCTCGTGAGTGCTACTAGCTTATATATATTATATATATATATATATAAAATAAGCCGAGAGATATCCTTCTCGAGGCACCTATTGCACTGAGTGAGATTATGAATATAGGCACCTTGAGAAGGATATCTCTCGGCTTATTATATATAATATATATATATATATATATAAGCTAGTTGCACTCGCGGTGCAAAATGAAAGATATTATTTTTTAAATTATAATTTGTTATAGTTAATATATTGCGAAAATTTTAATTAATAAATATTTAATATTATTATGATTTAGTATAAGTTTTATATATTAATTTTTAAAATTTGCATAGAGAAAAAATAATAATAGTAATTTAAAAAGATATTTTAAAATCCTATAGATAATTATTTAATGTTATACAAATTGAAGAAATGGTATACATTCTATTGCTAAACAATTTGAGCACATTGAATCAATATGGAAATTTTTATACAAACATGTGTAATAAAGAAATACTTAACAATCATTGAAAGAAATGATGACATAGTCCATTGCAAAATGTAATAGTGTAATATTTAATAGTTATTCCAAAATTGGGTATAATAAAAAATAGTATTGTTCAAAATGTTGACAATACATTGACAAATAATATGTAGAATATTTTTACTTTTTCAACCATGGATGGACTGATAATAACTCTACATTTCCATGAAGAACATTTCGTACTTCAATTGACAGAGTGGACTTTACATGAAATAATGTAGGTATGCCATAATTTGCATGCAACAACCTGAAAGATGGAATGACTTGGTGTATTGTCAACGTGATTATGTAACAAAAATTAAGAGTAGCTATCAACCATTCTTCGAGTGGATCCTTGTGATAGCTAATTTTAGATTCTCCTTTAAGAAATTTCATAAACTTCATACTGAGC